>JANAVB010004797.1:14073425-14337866 GCA_029216955.1 Iris pallida
AGGATTATTCTTATTATTTTAAATTTAGTATATATACATATATACAAGTCACATATATATGTATTTAGTAATTTGCTACTAAATTATATGGACTACTAAGTAATTCTATAAATAATTTTTATTTATAATATAGCTGTTATTTTCTTACTAAATAAATATTTATTTTAGATATCATAGCATTTTTAAAAAATATTTGTCCTTAGGTTTTGAAATTATTAGGATGTATAGAAGTGTGCGTGTGTGTGTGTGTGTGTGTGTGTATATATATATATATTTTTTTTTGTGTATATATATATATACATATAAACAAAAAATATATATATATAAACAAAAAATTATATATATATATGGAAAAAAAAAAGATAAATGAACAGTGCGAGTTCTAGCCAGGCCAAGCCACGGGTGGAAGCAGTTTTCCAAAAGTTTGAAGTTCTCAAACTAAATCTATTGAGCACCAAATCACCTCAAATTTGAATCCCTTATATCTCTATTCAATTCCCTATTGATCGAATCAAATCTCGGATTTAAATAGTTGTGAAATTTGAATCAAAAAGGGATTCAAATCTGTTTATAAATTGACAGATGATATATATAGATTTATTTTTTCAAAAACTTTCTCTCGAATCTTCAAATCTTTCCCCACGAATCAAAACATAGCCTACCCGACCACTTGCCTTGTCGCCTACCTCTTTTTCTCTTTTCTGCAACCTCACCTCTACAGTACGCCGCTGATGGAGTCGCCAGATGGCGCACAAACAGCACAGCAGCCGCAGAACAGAGGCCCATGTTCAGCCACCCGACTTTAAGGTACCCTACTTTCGAACCTATTTTCGTAAATTCTACTAGATCGTTTCTCGAACTATAGAGTCCTATGCAAAGGCCACATGACCCTCTATAAATTCCTTCAACTAGTTTCAGTTTAATTGGAATTAAATGCTGGTAAAATCTCTGTCAAAATCTTAAGAAATCCACTGAACATACTTTTGTAGATAACAGTTTTTGGGTTAAGGACATTGTTTTGGAAGACAAATTATAGTCAAGCCATCACCAATTTTGAAAAACATTTTGAACAATCTATTTGACCACTTATAGGACTTTAAAACCTATTTTCAGTTTCTATTTTCATCCCGTAAACGCAAAGTTATTCATTTCAAAAATTAAGAAACAATGTCAAAAACAGTTTTCAAAATTAGAAAATTCACCTATACGGGGTCCGTCCCGACAAATCGGACGACTTTGTCGCAACCCGAAGACATCGAAAGGTGCGTACGGATGTTGCAAACATGTGGACTTTGACGGAACTTGATTTGGTTGCGTGTGTGCGACAAATTTGAGGCGTATCGATCGAGGTACATTGTATCTGCCCCTTTGCAAAAACCCCCCAATTACTTCATGCACGTGCATCATATCGCAATAAAACTTGTGCCATTGGACTCGTATCATTTTTATGGTCCTGTGAGCCAAGTTTGGTCTGATTCTAAGAAGGTCGACCGGAACGCTATTTTGGCGAGCCTACGATCCGATCAACGGGCAATTTTGTGCATGGCTCATCAGAATCTAAAATTGGATATACCGTTGAGTTCGTATTGAAAAACTAGACTTATAGATATATAATTTGTCAATTTTAGAGACCATACGTTCTGGCACACATTTCGGTGTAAAGTAGGTCCAACGGCGGCTACTGTTTTGAGTGTGTACCAGCATGCCATGTCACGTGCTAGTCCCATGATTTTTGGGACTGGCTCGTAACACCGAAGTCGAGGAGATCTTGCATATCCAGGTTGCTAAGCTGCGTGATGAGATGTTGCTGAGGATTACGGAGCAGCCTAGTCTCAATCGCAGATGGACGATGCGGCGCTCACCGCACGATTTGATATGCTCGAGCGTACCATGAGGAAGATGCAGGGGACCATGAGGGAGATGAGTGAGAGGACAGATTATGTCATTCAAGCATGTAGGGGACGCAGTTGGCCATAGGCGATCAGCTTTCGAGGCTGACGAATGTTATGGATTCATACAATTCTAGACTGCTAGCCATAGAGCAGACGCTTCCTGATCGTGCGTCGACATCATCGACTGTATCGGTTCTACTTCCTTCTCCTTCTCCTCTTGATGAGTCATCACCGGTGATGCTTTAACCACAGCAATATAGGTTCATGTTATCACAATCCCAGATGCAGGGTCGTACTTCTCCTACTACTCCTACTGACCAGCCATAGTCCTTCATTGGACATATTGTGTTGTGTTGTGTTGTGTTGTGCTTTGTTGACCCATTCTTGGGTCTTTATGTATTTATTTTATAAATTTAGTGACAGTATGTGTTGTGTTGACTCTATTTATTTGATTATTGGAAACTTTTTTACAGCTGTTTGGTAGTGTATTTGTCTCCACCCGACTTATAGAACCCTAGAGGGGGTGAATAGAGTAATAAAATGATTATAAACAATAATAAGCAATTTAAAGGATAATGAAGGAAGAGAGAATCAAATACTCGATGTATCATGGTATCCTCCCAAGGGGCACTCCAGTCCCGGAACTCTCTCCGGCTTTAATTCACTATTTGAGTAAATAGTTACACACGAGTTTGGATGCGAAGAACTCGTCAACTTCTAACACGAGTTTGGATCCGAAGAGCTCGTCAACTTCTTACACGCGAGTTTCCTCCGAAGGTTCGTCAACGTCTTACACACGAGTTTTCCTCCGTTGGCTCGTCAACTTCAACTTGAGAAAAAGAAAGGTTTCGATCTTCTAGAACACTTTGAAGATCTAATATTACAACTCTTGAATAGTCTAGCACTTTTGGTTGGATGACAAATTAAAGCTTTTGTAGAGTAGTAATGGTGGAGCTCTTTGGTGGTTAAGAAATTTAAATCTCAAGTGGATGTCTTTAAAGAGAAGACTCAAGCACTTTAAATAGAACAACCAAGAGAGCTAGTCATTTAGTGCTCCATTCATTTAGTGATCGGTATACCGTCTGTACCAATCAAAATTCCATCGATATACCGTTCTGCAATAGTAATTGTAATAAATCTAGCCATTAGAGCATTTAATACTGTGGATCTAACCATTCAGAAAATTAAAATATTTGTAAAATGGTATACCGTCGGCATGGACCGGTATTCCATCGGTATGCCGATTTTGAAGACAGAAACTTTTCTGTGAACAAAATTTGGTATACCGTCGATATAAACTGGTATACCATCGGTATGCCAAATTTGTAGACAGAATTTTTTTGTGAACAAAATTCGGTATATCGTCGGTACGAACCGGTGTACCGTCGGTATTCCGTTTCTGTAAGGAAAATAAAACTTTGGAAAATATTTATATAGGCTTTTGGTTTGTCATCCACCTTAAGTATTTCACAGTTGTCCTAGACCTTGTACAGACTCTAGGAACTTGAATCTTTGAGTGTGAGATTTGAGTATGCTGATAGCTTCTCTTCAGTCTTTCTTTTACCGGCCTTTTAGTCTTCCGAAATACTTATTGCAATGTCTTTGTTTTCACCGATCTAATTGTAGTTGCCTTTGAGAGACTTTAGCGGTGTATCTGATTATGAAAAGGATAGAGAAACTAAAACACGAAGATGCAGTTAATGTTATCAAAATTAATGTGCCAACAATCTCCCCCATTTTGATAATTGACAAAACAAAAAAATATCGTGTTTTAGGAAGTATCTCCCCCGTAATGAGACGTCTCCCCCTCAACACCTTTTCTCCCCCTTTGTCACTTAATCCAAAATGGTTGAGTTCATAAAGAAGACATGTAGATAAGAGGAAACCATGCATATATTGAATTATAAAGTGAGTAGTACATGGGTCGTACCGACACAAACTGACAAAAGACTGAAATAATAGGAAAACAAGCAACCGACTATCCCTACTGGGATTGCACAAGACAACTTTTATAGACATCAAACCAAGGTCCTTGAAGGACCACAAAAGACAAACAATTTAAAAAGAAAACATCATACACTAAAAGACCAACAACGCCAGGGACCAAAGTCATGCATCAGCCGGATCATCGCCTCCATCACCCGGAGGATCCTGAAAGGTGCCAAAAGGATCAATCCCATCAGGATACATGAACCCGTAAGCATTGGGATCGGGGAACCGTGAAGCGTGATAATCGTGATCTTGAAAATCTGGATCAAGATAGGCATTCATTTCCTGAATGGTGCGCTGGATGAAGTAGCTTTAGTCATGAAGACGGCTCTGGATAAGGGTGCCGAGTCCCCAAGTATTAGTCTGCATCTGCTCCTCAGCTTGAGCCATCCTCATGTCAAAGTAGTGCTGAGTGAGAGGCATATAACGACCCGGGGGAGATAGATAAGTAGGGGGAATCAGCAGGGGGTTGAGGGATGGAAGGCCGAGAGGAGCGGGAGGATTGGCTAATAGCGGCAAAGCACGACGGAGCCAGAAAAGAAGGTGCACTATCCGTATGGCAGGGACAGAGGTCTACATTTTTGGCTTCCAAAGTTAGAGTAATGAACATACCATAGTTCAGGGCTCGCTTATTCCCGAGGAGTGAACAGATATGAAGGAGTTTAACAGAGTTTTGGCAAAAGATCAAGTTTTTTGGGCTTAGAGGTAGTACATGCAAACTAGAGCCTCGGAGGTGATAGAGTCATATTTTTCGAACTTGGGAGTGAGAGAGTAGCACATGATGCGATGGAGCTCATAGTAGAAGGGTTCCAGTTGCTTAGACAGAGTGGGAATTGGAGGTAAGTTTGGTCCTTTAGCAATAATGGTGCAAAACTCTTCGAAGGAAACAGTCGGAGACAGTTGGAGTCCCACGAAAATAGGAAGGGCCTCTCCCCGATTTAGAATTTCTAAGATTTTAGCAATGTCCTTAGCCATGAGACGGAAGTGACGATCATTGACGAGGGTCTCAATAGCGTCATGTGCGAGATCAGGGACAAGATTACAGTAGAACATGTGTACTGCAATCGAATAGACTGGAACCTGACTACCGAGAAGTGTGACGAGTCCCAAAGTTTGAAAAAGAGGAAGATGGACGAAAAAGATGTTGAAGTTGATTTGCCTCCCTTCGGACACGGCATGATTGTGGAAGGAGTGGAACCATGCGTCGGCAGCATTGATAGATTTGAGGATCTTCCATGTTGGCCCATTGGTCATGGTCGAACCTGATTTTAATAATTGATCAAACTCTGTCTCGACATAAGGGCTACTTAGGACTATTTGGACAACTTTGACAACAGCTAAAGCACTGCTACCTATCTATTCAAGACCAAAGCCGATTTTGTCGTATGAGTCTGTATGTAATATAATTTTCATATTTATTGAGTCTAGGAATACTTTGTACACCGAATCATACTGGCAAATAGGCTACCCCAAAAACGTTTTCAAAATATCCTATGTTTTGAAAAACATCCCATTTTACAAAAGCTCATAACTGCTTAAACTTTTCAAAAAGCCAAAACAAAAATCTGCTTTTTAAAATGACCAAAATTCAAAATAACCCTAGAAGAATTTGGCCAGAATTCAGTCAGAGTTCGGCCCGAATTCGCCTTGTGTACGTTGAATTTTGAACTTGGTCTTCCTGCAGTTACGGATGCAACGGCTATTTGTCGATATTCTTTCATAGAGTTCTGCCCGAATTCTGCCTAAATTCTGTCAGAGTTCTGACTTTGGAAAACCTATAAATAGAGAAGGACTTCAATCATTTCAACTCACTCATTCACTTTCTTATATCTTCTCTCTAAGCTTAAAAGTCTTCCAAAGTGCTCTAAAGCTTTCATTTTTAAATTCCAAGCCATTTACAATCCTCTAGTCGATTTGCCAGTGCGGTACAGTCTAGAAGCTTCAGAGTGATTGTAATCAGAGGCTTGATTGAAGAAAGACACTTCACAATTGAAGTTGGTCGAGTACTTCGTATCAAAGCTCGCATTGTAGAAGTTGCAAGGACTTCGTATGAAAACTTTATGATTTGTTCCTACAATTGGTAGCATAGCGGGTTATACAGGTAAAGCAAGGTAACACTGCTATTATATTTCTTATTTTTTTAGATGTTACATAGATCATAGTATTACACATGGCAACTATAAAATTCATAAGTGAAGGCCAAGCCACAAACAGACCTCCACTGTTTGACGGTACAAATTATACTTACTGGAAAACACGGATGAGTTTCTTCTTGAAATCTTTAGACTTTGACTTATGGTCTATTGTTATTGACGGCTATAAAAAGCCTGCTCGTATTCTTATTGAAGGGGAATTGGTTGAGAAACCCCATGACAAGTATTCTGAAGCTGAAAAAACAGGTCATTCTTGACGCATGTGTTATTAATGCTTTATTTTGTGCTTTAGATAGGACTGAATTTAATATGGTGTCTACTTGCTCAACATCAAGTGAAGTGTGGAAACTTTTTGAAGTAACCCATGAAGGCACGACGTAAGTCAAGGAGTCAAAGATTAGCAGACTTACTCAGGAGTATGAGGCATTTAAGATGAAGCCAAACAAATCTGTCACTCAGATATTTATGAGATTCCTGGATATTGTAAATCCTTTGTCATCGTTAGGCAAGGAGTACAGTAACCATGAGAAGATTCACAAACTTCTACGAGCTTTTACGAAGAACTGGATTCCAAAAGCTACAGCAATCATTGAAGGGAACGATATCTCAACTATGTCTCTTGAAATACTCATGGGTAAGCTACTCACTCACGATCTAGAACTTCAAGACTACGAAGATGTTGCATCAAAGGAGAAGTCGATCGCTTTCAAGGCTCAACACAGAAGAACTGCCGAAGAAAATTCCGACAACAGTGATTCTGACTCTGAAGATCAAGCTCTCCGCGTAAAAAAGTTTAAGAAGTTCATGAGATTCAATAGAAGAACAAAGGATCACAACAGCAACAACAACAACAACAAAGAAGATCATATTTGCTATGGCTGTAAGAAAAAAGGATACATAAAGAAGGACTCTCCAACAGCATCATCATCAACCAGGAAAAACAACAAGTACGACAAAGGCTACCTGAAGAAATCAACATCCAGAAAGTATGCCAATACAAGCATTTGGCATGAAAGTAAAGCCAGCGACTCAGAAGATGAACAATCAAATGATGCTGCAAATGTGTGCTTGATGGCATTCAATCAGGTAACTACTAACCCCCTGTTTGATACATATGATGATTTTACCTTTGAGCAATTAGGTGAAGCCTTTAGTGACCTCTTAGGTGATTACAGAAAACTGCGTAGTAAATACCAAAACTCTAAGAAGGTACTCAAGGAATACAAAGGTGAAATAGAAAGACTTACCGACCTACTAGCTGAGGTTAGAAGTAATGATAATTCTAGTAAGGTACGTGAGCTCTCTTCTGTGAAGCTTTTACTATACGAGATCACAAGACTATCCGAAGAGAAAGACAAGACCATTACCCAATTAGAGGAAGACCTACTCAAAGAGAAGAAGAGTCTTCAGCAAGCACTTATCAGGAATGATACACTTACTGCTGATTATACTGCATTGTATGACACTTCTAAAAATATTAGAAATTAGGTTAGAAAAATAGCCTGAAGTTGCTGCTTCCTGCCCTAACACGTGTCACTTACCGAAACATCGGAACACTGTCAAACCCAACACTGCCAGAACAAACCAAACCAAACCATTGCCCAAGAAGACCAATAGACATGTATTCTTTTATACTAGAAAACCATGACCTACCAATCATGCACAACACACTACTTCTAACACTCAACAAGTTAAATGTCATTTTGTGGCCTCATTGATCATATCTCTCCTACATGTAGTGTAAGAAAGCTTGTTGATTTAAAGATATACATGGATACCGAAAACTAATATTCCAGGACCCTACAAAAAATGGGTACCAAAGTTTTCATCTGTAAATTTTTTTGTAAGTGGAACACCCTTCACATGCTAGAAGCAAATGGATCCTCGACAGCGGTTGCTCACGGCACATGACCGGTGACGCTTCATTATTCACAACACTGTCGAACAAGAAAGAAGGATATGTCTCCTTCAGTAATAATCTTAAAAGGTACATATTGGTATCGGCAATATTGGTAAGGCCCCCTACCCTGTGATTAAAGATGTATGTCTAGTTACCGAGTTAAAACATAACCTACTCAGTATAAGCCATTTAGCTGACCATGGTTATGGTATTAACTTCGTCAATGACAAATGTACTATAGTTGATAGCTCAACTGGTAGTACTATCTTTGAAGGTATCAGGAAAGACAATATATATATTTTCTATTTGTTAGAAGATGCTAACAAAGCAGGTAGATGCTTAATGGCCAAAAATGATAAGAGTCAACTATGGCATATGAGACTCGGTCATACAAATATGGACACAATTTCAAGATTATCCACAAAGAAGCTGGTACGAGGCTTACTAGACATTACTTTCAAGAAGGATACGGTATGTAGTGAATGTGAAAAGAACAAAGCTACCTGATCCGCATTTAAGTCCAAGAACGTTGTAAGTACCACTAGACCTCTACAATTACTGCATATGGATTTATTTGGACCTAGTAGAATTGCTAGCCTAGGTGGTAACTTATATACTTTTGTAATAATAGATGATTTCTCTAGATACACGTGGGTATATTTTCTTGTACGCAAGAACGATGCATTGTCAGAATTCGTATCCTTTTACAAGAAAGTTCAAAATGAGAAAGATTTTATGATCACTTATATTCGAAGCGATCATGGCGGCAAATTTGAGAATACAGAGTTCAACCAATTTTATGACACACACAGTTATCTGCATGAGTTCTCTTGCCCTAGGACTCCACAACAAAGGGTACCCAGTCTTCAACAAGAAAACCATGATCATCGAAGAATCGATAAATTTTACAATTGACGAACTAAATCAACATTCAATCGATGATGATGATGATGAAGACATTAGTACAAAAAATATAGCACCTGCAGAACCTACAAGCACAACACCAGCTGATCCTCCAGGAAGATCACGTACAGAACCAGAAGCCGGACCCAGCTACCTTGAGAGTTTGCCAAAAAGAATGAAGTTTTTGACAAACCATCCCAAGGACTTGGTAATAGGTGAGATTACCAGATGTGTAAGTACTCGTTCCTCCAGTAAAGATATAGTTTCCTATGTTGCATTTATTTCACATCTTGAACCCAAAACTATTGAAGAAGCACGTGGCGATACTTTTGGTTTGATGTTATGCAAGAGGAATTGAACCAATTTGAACGAAATCAAGTTTGAAAACTTGTTTCCAATCCCATTGATCATCAGGTCATTGGCACCCGATAGGTATTTCGAAATAAACTGAATGAGAATGGTTTAGTGACTCGTAATAAGGCTCGACTCGTAGCTCAAGGATACAATCAAGAGGAAGGTATCGACTACGATGAAACATATGCCCCATTTGCGAGATTAGAATCCATTCACATGTTATGTGCATTTGTATATTTTTATAACTTTAAATTGTTTCAAATGGATGTCAAGAGTGCATTTTTGAACGGTTTTATAAAAGAAGAAGTTTATGTAGCTCAACCTCCAAGTTTTACTGATTTCAAAAACCCTGATTATGTTTTCAAGTTGAAGAAAGCCTTGTACGGTTTGAAACAAGCCCCTCGTGCTTGGTATGATCGTCTAAGCTCTTTTTTACTTGACAACGGTTCTACAAAAGGTAAGGTTGATACTACACTTTTTATAAAGTCTTTTAATGGAAATCTTCTTTTAGTTCAAATTTATGTAGATGATATTATCGTTGGATTTACTGATGAATCTCTTTGTCAAGAATTTTTAAAGTGTATGCAAAATGAGTTTGAGATGAGCATGATGGAAGAACTAAAATTCTTTCTCGGACTGCAAATCAAACAAACCAACAATGGGACGTTCATTAATCAAGCTAAGTATACAAAAGATTTATTGAAGAAGTTTGATCTGGAAATAGTCAAACCACTTGGCACTCCGATGGCAACTTCAACCAAGCTTGATATTGATGAACAAAGCAAACCGGTCGACATATGTAAGTATCGAGGTATGATTGATAGTTTACTTTATTAAACTGCTAGTCGTCCAGATATAATATTTAGCGTTTGCTTGTGAGCACATTTTTAAGCTAACCCTAAGGAATCACATTTGTGCACGATTAAGCGTATCTTTCGATACCTTAAAATCACTTCTTCGGTCGGCTTATGGTATCCCAAAACTACTTCCTTTGACCTAACCGGTTACTCGGATGCTGATTTTGCTAGATGCAAAGTGAATAGAAAAAGTACCAGCGGCACGTGTCATCTCCCATGCAAGGCTCTAGTCTCTTGGTTTAGCAAGAAACAAAATTCTGTCGCATTATCAACAACTGAGGCTGAGTATATCGTCGCAGGACGTTGTTGTGCACAAATTTTGTAGATAAAAAAAACCTTAGAAGACTTTGGTTTACTTTACACACACATACCTATTTTCTGTGACAACAATAGTTCTATTAATTTGACTAAGAATCCTGTATGTCACTCTCGCACTAAGCATATTGAGATTCAACATCATTATCTTAGAGATCATTAATAAAATGGAGATATAAACCTTGTATATGTAGACACTGAGAATCAACTAGCTGATATCTTTACAAAACTATTAGCGAAAGATCGTTTCAATAATTTACATCGAGAATTAGGAATTTTCGATATCAATAATATTAATTAATTTTGTTTTAGCGATTATTTTTATACTCAAAAATTGTTTTTGAGACAAGCCTGCAAAGGTTCTGTCTGTCACCACGACTACGGTCAAAGCGAAGCAGTATTTAATTGTTTTCCTATGAACTCCCGTTAGCTGGGATAGTACCCCTACAGCTAATCTGAAACAGTCGATGTGTTACGGAATTTAATTTGTAAAATAATATTAATTATATTAATTGAAATTTAAAATAACTAAACTTGGAATTAAATAATTGAAAAGAGTTGATGAAAAAAAAAGTGGCCTGCAAATTTTTGTTTGAAAAATTACTTCACTAGAACCCCTGGCGAACTCGGCCCGAATTCGGCCAGAGTTCGGTTGGTGGTATATGTTTTAAGTCAGAACCGAGGGCCCCCTTCTTCTCATCTTCTCCAAAACTCCTCAAACACAGCAGCAGCAGCCCGAGCCCCCTTCAAACCCTAGAACTTCTCCAAGTCCATTCTTTCAATCTACTTGGAGATTTCCATCCAAACTTTTGATTCATGCGGAGATTCTCATCCTCTACCATATACTCCAATCTTGGAAGGTATAACCATCTCCTTCCCTCTCTTTTAAGTTCTTAGTATTTCATCTTTTTGGACACAATGCCTTTGCGTTTTAATCCATCCAAGAGGAAGAAGACCACGAGTAGTGAAGAAGGTTCATCTTCAAATCCTCACGTGGATTCACTCTTTTCCCTAGTCCAATTGGCCGACGGTGCATATAATGAATTTTACTTTGAAACTCATGATCAATCCTTACTATGGTACGCAAATTTTTCGATGCGTAACATATGCACCGAAGCCCCGATTAAATGGACTATATTTCTTGACCACCATCCATTCTTTGAAGAATTAGGGTTACATCATTTTGTCACAAAACAATTCCCTATCGCCACTAATGCTATTAGACTTTTTGATTGCAACTTCACATTAGACACTTTTGTTGTTAGAACTCATGTCAGTGGAATTAATATCGATTTCAATGATATCCTTTTAGCGAAAATTCTTGGTATCCCTAACAAAGGCGCCCCGCTTGATGATATCACTGAATTTGATTTCCCCGCAGGCACGACTCTAAGAAGTTTCAAGAACGAACTCTGTTCTCCTGCCCACGTTCGTTCTGGTAAGTTCAAGACTGTTAACTTGAACTTATTCAACTATGAGTTGCACCGCATCATCTACTCCACTATCTTACCCAAATCCACCTCAAAAAGATGATGTTACCACCCTTGAAATATCTGCCCTTTATCATATTCTTAAGGGTATTCAATTTTTTGTCCCCAAGATTATTATTCAGATGATGGGTCAATGTCGCGGAAGGGATCGCAACCTTGCTTATGCAATGATTATCTCCCTTATTTTTTAGCATTTCGATATTGACTTATCCACTTGTACTCTTGAGTCTGAGCCCAAGTATCTTCAGCTGTCACGTCGCATCACAGCCGTCCTTCCTGCTCCTCCTACTGCTCCTGCTCCACCACCTCAGGATTTTTATATGTCATTTGAGGGTGTCCATCAGCATCTCTCAGATTTGCGAGCATTTATCACTGACACATCTAGAGAACGCGAGTTCCGTGATGCCAGTTGGTTTCAGGCTCTCTCTAATTCTTTTGCCGACCTCCGATTCACACAGACTGGACATTCTGCCAGTTCTCTTTCCAGAGATCCAGCTGTTTCAGGATACCACTATAAGGATAAGGCGGTACGTTCTTTCTTTCAGCCCGGTAACGCATATGATTGGTACCGTGGTTCTGGTGCTACTCTACGCCCGTCTGGAGCTGGCACTTCTGGAGCTAGTCTATCTGGACATGGTGATGATGGAACTGGGGATTTCCAAGACCCTAGTTTGGTGTGCGTATTGATCGATAGAAAGATAAACAGAAATAAACGTGTTCTAATCTTTCATAGGCGAAAACTAGGATTCACAAATTATATCTACGGTAGGAAGAAGACAACAGTTCCTAGTAATCTCAAGCAGTCACGACTCCAAGATCTTCTGTACGTATTTCTTCATCGGGTTGGACGTCGTGTGGGTGACGATCTTCCAACCTTTTCTTCTCCTTGGCAGCCTCCCTTTCTCTCCTGACGTGAATCACGAATTTAGAGAAAGAGCTTCTTATTTATGATAACTATATGACGGCCAGAGAATAGAGGATATATATAAGACGCCTACGACAAGGACCATGAGGAAAAATTAGGATTAGGTCTCCTAACGGATTTGGGTATCCCGTGTTCAACCCGAACACACAACCCAGACCCATTAACAATAGCTCGGTCCACTAATGAGCTATTATAGCACTACCTTCCTAATCCCAAATTATGATTGTGGGCTCCTTTTATTATATGCTCGTTTGGCTCTCCATGTTAAGATATCGAATGTCCATCGATCAAATTAAGTTACTGACAACTTTATTGATCGACATTTTTATCCTTAAGTAGTACCAGTCAACTTTATTTGTCATGTCGGATATAATCCACCTGCAGGGTTTATATGACAATCCTTATGAGCTCGTTAAGGGGACATCATCAACCCGACGTATCGGGACATGGATTCCTTTTATAATCAACAGCACATCATACATACAATGTTATTACCCAATTCATAGAGGTTGTTGACCCATAAAAAATCTTACTCTT
The DNA here is from genome assembly GCA_029216955.1 of Iris pallida. Lineage (NCBI taxonomy): Eukaryota > Viridiplantae > Streptophyta > Magnoliopsida > Asparagales > Iridaceae > Iris > Iris pallida. The sequence goes on from JANAVB010004797.1 coordinate 14,086,741, forward strand.
TTATGAGTCAAAGTAATGCACACTGCATATACATGTCTGTTATTATATCCGGATTAAGAGCATAAGCATCCATAATAACTGAGGTATTTGTTCTCTTATGTAGTCAGTCAAGTCTTCTCCATTGGTAGCTTTCTCCAGTATTAAGACCACTTCGTCCAAGTGGCATCATCGCTTAGGTCATCCGTCACCGACAATTCTTAGACATATTATGCCTGACTTTCAATTAGAAGTCTCAAGTCCATCATTTTTTGAATTTCAATTGCAATGCATGTCAATGCAATAGAAGTCATAAGTTACCTTCCTCTGTTTCTACTCTTGTTTTAACTTCTCTGCTAGAAATAATATTTTCTGATGTGTTGACCTCTCCCATATATTCGAGTGATAATTTCACATATTATGTTATTTTTGTCGATCATTTTACAAAATACATATGGCTCTATACACTTAAAATAAAATCCGATGTCTATGACATTTTTATCTGCTTCAAATCACTCGTAGAAAACTACTTCAACAAAAAAAATTATCACGCTCCATTCTGACAATGAGAGAAAATATCAAGCACTTTCTTCATATCTCAGTTCTAATGGAATATCTCACTTAACCTTACCCCCACACACTCCTGAACATAATGGGCATTATGAACATCGTTATCGTCATATTGTAGAAACATGCTTATCACTCCTCTCGCATGCATTCATGCCCTTGTCATATTGGTCATATGCATTCTCCACTATTATTTATCTCATTAACTGTCTACCCACTCCAACACTTCAACTTCTATCACCATATGCAAAACTCTTTGACACATCTTCCAACTACTCTAAACTATGAAGGGTGTCTATCTATCCTTGGTTGCATCCATATTCGTTGACAAACTATCTCCCCATTCCACCCCCTGTGTCTTTCTTGGTTATTCCTCCACCCAGAGTGTTTATTTCTGTCTTGATCCAGTTACCTCATGTCTCTACACATCTCGTCATGTTAAATTCGTCGAGTCGATTATGCCTTTTAAAACCAAGCAACTCAACCTTCCACGTCCTTCCTCTTCTACGTCCCATGTCTGGATCTCTTTCGAGTTATTGTCTCAGGTCGCCATCACACCATCTGTCAATCTAGTATCCACTCCTCAAGCAAATCCAATCAAGACTCCACAACCATACCCACCATATTTATTATTCCATCCAAAAGTATCATTCTCACACTAAACTCGAGGCTCAGCTCCGCGAATCCACCTTCAACGTACCCCTCCCAAATGTCCTCCCAAAATTCACCATCTGAATCCAACTCACCCATACCCCAATCACCACAACCCCCAGAACCGATATCTATTCCATATCCACATCAGGGTATTGTTACTCGACCCAAAAATAATATCCATAAACCAATCCAAAAACTCAATCTTAATGCCCAACTTTCTACCAAATCTGACCTAGAACCCTCTACAGTAACACAGGCCATCAAAGATCCAAAATGGCGTCAAACAATGTATGAGGAGTTTGATGCTCTTGTTCGGAATGGGACATGGACCCTTGTTCCCTCTCAAGTGGTCCAAAATATCATTGGTTGCAAGTGGATTTTTCGGACTAAACATCTATTTGATGGTTCTTTTAACAGGTACAAAGCACGTTTAGTTGCTAAAGGGTTCCACTAATGATCAGGTGTTGACTACCATGACATCTTCAGTCATGTGGTCAAACCAACAACAGTACGACTTAGTCTCTCTATTGCCGTCACTCGTGGTTGGTCACTGCACCAACTTGATGTCAATAATGCATTTCTCCAAGGCTCTCTCTCAGAGGATATTTTATGGCACAACCATAAGGATTCATTGACAAAGACCATCTTCATCATGTCTTCAAACTACATAGGGCAATATACGATCTCAAATAAACCCCTCGTGCATGGTACCATAAGCTACGTCAGTTCCTCATCAATTTTGGCTTCACTAACTCTCATGCCGATACATCACTATTTGTCTGTAATGCTTATGGCGTTATGATATATCTCATGGTCTACATCAATGACATCATTATCACAGAAAACAACGATATAGCAGTACAAAAATTTATTCATCTTCTTTCCAATAGATTCTCCCTCAAGGATCTTGGCCCCTTTCATATTTCCTTAAAGTTGAAGTTATTCCACATCCGCAGGGCATCTTTTTTTCTCAACGACGATTTATCCATGATCTTCTTACTCGCACTCACATGACCGATGCCAAACCCGTGTCTATGCCACTTGACACTACTCTAACACTCACTCTTCATTCTGGATCATCTCTTTCTGATCCAATTGAATATAAAGCCATTGTTGGTTGTCTCCAATACTTATCACTCACACGTCCAGACATTGTTTACACTGTCAACAAGTTATCATAATTCATGCACTGCCCCAGGACTGATCATTAGAATACAATAAAGCATCTACTACGGTAGCTTTATGGTACTATTGCTCATCGTGTTGTTAACTACTGCAACTCACCGATGTCACTACATGCATTTTCAGATGTCGATTGGGCTGGAAATAAAGATGATTTCACCTCAACAAGTGGATATATCATCTACGTTGTTCACAATCCAATATTATAGAGTTCAAAGTAACAAAGGATCATGGCTCGCTCTTCCACCGAGATCGAGTACCGAGTTGTGGCCACCACAGTTGCAAAAATTTATTGGATTTGTTCTCTACTCAACGAGGTTTATGTTTTTCTACCTCAACAACCGGTTATCTACTGTGACAACATTGGTGCAACAAATCTGTACTCAAATCCGGTATTCTATTATCGCATGAAACATGTTGCTCTTGACTATCACTTCATTCGGGAACAAGTTCAAGGAGTTTCTCTTCGAGTTGCTCATGTTTTCTTTGCTGACCAGCTAGCTGATGCACTCATCAAACCTCTTTTCTGCTCTCGCTTCCAACAATTGGCGAACAAGATTGATACCTTACTGTGCTCCATCTTGCGGGGGCATGATAAAGATATTTGACCATAAATGTCAATATCTAGGAATTTATTGTTATTAGAAATATTTCCAACTCTGAAAATAAAATAAATAAATGATACCGAGGCTTGAACTTGGTTCAATGTCCTTAAGACAATATTCGCCCCGCACTGGTGCTTACGGTTTAATGGTGATTAGTCTGCCAGGATACAACGGTTCTTTCCTTCGGTATCAGCACTTCACACCGTAAGAACTCGTCGAAGCAACGTTGGTTGTCTCTCTCCCTTAGACTAACTAATGCAATATGGATGAATTGAATGAATGTTTAAATGCTCCAAACACGTATGTATTTATAGAAATAAAGAGACACGATGGAAAGGGCACACCTTTCCGATAAATAGATTCGTACACCTTTTCCAATGAAAAGATTCGTACACCTTTTCATAGATTCGTTGATAAAAAAAAAATTAATATTATTAATATAACAAATATACATTCACATTTTCCAACATTTATTACATTGGAATCAATATGATCATGATTTAAAATTTTGCCTAGATTTGTAGAAAATTAATTAGCTACTATATATTGGTAGTTACCTATTCTAGAGACATTATTGTATGAGATTAATTACCCACTAAAGATTGGTTAGTTACCCATTTTAGATTGATTGCATTGTATATATTTAAGTTAATTCAACATAATGAACACGCCATAATTCTCCAATATTACTTTCTCTTTTACATTCATCAAGTGGTACCCTGCAGTCTATCCTCCTCGTATATAATCCGGCAACTTAGTAAATACATTCAAGTACACAATGAAACTTTGCAAATTAATCCATTCATTCATATGAAATTGTGCACACTTACTTAACCCTATGGCCTCATTTGATTTGTTGGAAGAAAAATAAATCGATTCTTTGTTCTTTTCTTTTTCTTTTTCTTTGAAAAATAACAAATTTAATCAATTTTCTTTAAAAGTCAAAGAAATTGAGAGATGAAGTGAATCCTTAAAGGAGGAAAGTAAATCCATAGATTGATGGAGAAGACTTTTTTCTTTTTTTCTTTTTTTTTTTTTTTCCTTTTGAAAATTACTTTTTTAACTACATTTTTTTTTTGTATCTAAATATAGAAAAAGAATAACTTTTTTTTTCAAGCTAAACCAAATGAGGCCAACATGTGCAATGCATGTGGTTAAAGTTGCCCTCATGTAAACAGAAACTTGAGTACAGTAGCATTTTTTTTTTTTTCCTTCTATTTGTGATCTATTAGTTTTAAGTTTTTAAAGGAAAAAAAAAAAGGGTCCTTTGTAAAGATGTTGACAACACATCCCTCATCCATAGGTATAGAGGCCATTCTGAGAAATGATTTGGGAACATTTCTGTCCTTATAAAGGTCCACAAACTCCCAAGCAGTCACGTGACGTCCAGCACCCTCTGGTCAACGCGTGCCAACGAACGGTTGCATATATGAAACGCGTCCGATGATTTGTGGGCTGCTGATCGGACGGCCAGCATTAGGCCGTGGTTTAGATAGGGTAGCTATCACGAGTATTGGAGGTTTCTTATTTATAACATTTTTTTTGTTAACCTGTTCCGGGCCACCGTTGTTTGCAATCAGTCGAATAAAACTCTTATTATAGGCAAATTATTTCGTATCGTTCAGAAACATATAATATTTGTGTGCTATTAAAATATAGACAAAATTAGCACAAAAAATATTGTCGCAACTTGTTTAATTAATCAAATTTGAGAATGTATTTAAACATGTGAAGTATCTAACTTCAATATTTTCATGTGACAAATATTTGACCGAATATTTTAACGAGTGCATTTGATTACAAGGTGGAAAATAAATTGATTCCACGAAATTATTTTACTAGGAAAAAAATTTATGATTTTTTTTACGGATTTAATTTGAGTGCTTGATTGTCACTGTAGCCAGTTTTATTTCCACCATTTTGAAGGAAAATATGAAAAATGATAAATTTTTGGAAAATAATTTCATGAAAAATATACGCTATCAAACACTACAACTGGTGGAATATCTGTGATAGAAATATTTTTCATGGAAAAAAAAGCTCAATCAAACACAGCGTATTGTCTTTTTTACTCCGTCGATTTATATTCGTACTTTGTCATTCCGAATTTTGCCTTCGGCTTTTTTTTCCTTATTCTTCTTCTTAACTAATTCTACCCATGGTCTATCGGTACAAGATCATGGGCAGCAGTAGGATAGCTTGGATTATAGTTTGAGATATTTATTTGTTCGTACGTTCATTTTTAGACTAATCATTGACTAGCATTATAAAAACAAAAAATTGTATAGAAAGCATCAAAGTTTTTGTTTATTGTGTAAAAGATACAAAATTTTGATATTTTGTAAATTCAGTCCCAGTACGCCCTAAAATATGACGTAAAATATATTTGGGCGTGAATTGTATTTTTTTTCCTCTCCCCCAGTTAACATTTTCTTAATACTAAACCAAGTAAAATTGATTATTTTATTATTTTACATCCTAATTACTAGGGCATAAAATTCTTGGATGTTTGATATACGTCCTTTCTTTTGGACATAAATTGGTATTGGTTTTTTTTGGGTTTATCTTTTAGTTTGGTTTGATTTAAAATTTTAGTTTGGTTTAATCTATTTGTTAATTTGATATTATTTATAATATGGATAATAACAAAATATATTGGTTAATATGTTTATTTATATATATTAATAATATATATATTTATTAATTTTATATTAATATATTAATATATAAAAATAAATATAAAATTTAGATAATAACAAATAATATAAATAAATATATATACAAATTAATAAATACAAATTGATAAAAAAAATTAATTTGTATATTAAGTGATAGATTTGCTCTTATCCATATTAATTAATATGCAAATTAACATAGATAATAATGAATTAATACACGTATATATAATTTACTATTATCTATATTAATTTGTATATTTATGGATAATAACAAAATCTATTAGTATACAAATTACTTTTTTTTTATTAATTTGTATATATATTAATTTGCATATATTTATTTTATTGTATATATTATTTGTTATTACCTATTTTTATATTTATTTGTTTATATTAATATATTTATTTGTATATATTAATTTTCTATTCTAAATTAATTTATTGTTATCTATATTTATTTGTATACTAATATATTAATTTGTTATTAATATGAACAAATTTTTTTTTATTATCTATACTAAGACAATATAGACTATAGGCTAGTCTAGATTTGGGCTTGGGCGGGGATACGGCAGCGGAGCGGGAGGGGGAGGGGGGGCATGATTTGGACTTGGATTACGGAGGGTATTTTCGTCGAAAATTATCGGTCAAACGCGTTGACCGTTAGTTTTGGACGGAATCCGTCAAAAATGGAAGGTAAATTATAATAGTTAAAGTGGTGTGGTGCACCTTAAATAAAGATAAACAAAGTGGAGTGCCACTCAAATTTTTTTTTAAAATTTCTTGGAGGTACCAAACGAACAACCGTTGCATCTTAATTGATTAAAACTATAAAAAAGTCTATATACCAGAACTTTTATGATACTAAACAGTGTAGCTGCACTCCAACCATTTCGATGGAGTTCTTGTATGTCTTATTGGATTGAATCTCGTTTTCGCTGAGTCCTCAAATGAGATAACAATAATGTTACTAATTTAGTTCCACATCAGGTAGAAAGTAAAATTATGAGATGTATATAATTAAAATTGGTTTAGGTCTTACATGAAAAAAAAATTATGGACTCTATTCAATATTGTACCTCATGGACCAACTCCGGTTCGGTCACACCTCGTTTCCAACAAGTGGTATTAGAACACATGGTTTAGGGCTGGTTTGACTCTAATTTGTTCGAGACAGATGGTGGTGAACGTTATCATGCATATACACGGATATGCACACAATGGCGGTCACAGATTGGCTTTAAAGATTGGTTTGACGCGCTCAAGGTGAAACAAGACGTTGTGGTTGGCACACAATGGTAGTATGGATAAACGTGTCAATTTGCTTCTGTGGTCGAACGAATCGAGATGACAATATGTTGGATCTCCTGGGTGCTCGGCTAATGAGAACGAATAAAGGTAGCAGGGTGCTAAGGTTGTTCGGTTAGCGGAAACGAACAAAGAGCTAAGGTAGATATTGGATTTATCTCGTTTTCGGTTGAGCACTCAAAAGAGGATATGGCAATGGTGTTGTTAATTTAGTCCCACATCGGTAGGAGGTAAAATCATGAGATGTAGATAATTGAAATTGGTTAAGGACTTACATGAGAATAACTTTTCTGCCAAATAACTTTTCTGCCATCGACAATATTTCAAATATTTCCTTCCAAATGATATTACGATAACTCTCGAATCTAGGGGTGAGCATTCAGTTTATTCGGTCCAAACCGAACCGAATTTCTAAAAATCGAATAAACCAAAATTTAAAAAGTAAAAGGGAATCCGAACCGAACTAAACAAAAACCAAATTTAAACCGAACCGAAATAATAGGTTCGGTTTTTTCGGTTTATAAATATGGGCCTTTTTAGATGGACGTTTTTGTTAATGGGTCAGTCCAAATTTGAATTTATGGACTTTAAACAAGAAATATTACAAACAAAGTCGAAGGCCCAAAACAGCAAAAGTACACAATTCGATCACAAAAAAAATAATGTTTCAATCAGGAAAAAAAAAAATTTCGGTTTTCTGTCTAACACCGAGTAATGCCCACCACTACTCCTTAATATGTTAACTTATTAAGGAGTTGTAGGTTTTTTAAGAGCGCACTCATCGTTTGGTCAATGCTCTTTGCTTATGGTGTCGAAGTGACACGAAACGTATGACAAAAGACTCATAAAGACAATGTCCACTGCCTAATTGCTTTCTTGTGGTGGTCATCAACACATGGCTTGTAGGACAAGTATTGCTTCAATGTTGGTGGTTTAATAAGAGAAGAAACAAATTGTATCAAACCCCATTTATTAGCTAAACTTAATTATGTTGAGCAGAAAAATGAATATTTTGTAGCATTTAGTTCATATATTGAACCCAATTTTGTTACGGTTATTATAACTTCTATTTAAGTAGTGATATAATGTCCATTTTGTCCGAGCTCTCTAGCCTAGTGGTATTAGAGCGGACACCCGGAGGGGCCGGCAAGGTTCGAGCCCCCCAATTGTGTGTGTGAGTGGGATTTCAAAAAAAAAAAAAGATATAATGTCCATTTTTAATCACCAATAAAAATGGAGATTAATATCAAATAATTGAATCAATGACGTAGTCCAATGACAAAATTAGTTGTATTAGCAGCATATACTAAACCACTTGGTTGATCTACCCAATGTTATTGCCGGGAACGCCGGGGCACGCTTTTCGATGGAAAATACAGAAACTGAAACAGTTGTAAAGACAACGTTTCAAATGCAATTTCTTAAAGAAGGTTTTGCAACAGAGATCCAGAAGGATTCTGCAAATTACGAGATCTAAAAAGATATCGTAATACACGAATAATCTAAAGAGATTTTCGTGATCGTAGCAAACTGGCAGTAGTGCCTTCTAAAAAGAAGATATTGACAGAACTACTAAAGGCAACAGAAGAATGACAGGCGAGAGATGGAAATGCTGGGGTGAATGATCACCGTTGCTCAAAGCTTTATTCGCCCTCTGCGAACAGCTTCCAGGAACCAACAAGGTTGACGGAAAACCTTGGAACACTCCTGCTCTTCTGACTCCTCGGAAGACGGCGAACTCCTCTGGCAATGGCTCTACTCTTCTCTCTCTGTTTGAAGTAACAGAACCCACGCGTACTAAAAAGTACTAGTGTTTGTATTAAAGAACACGCTCACTACTCTGTTGTGTTAAAGAACATTTAGAGTTTTTCTTCCTGGAATTCTGATTACTTCTGCTCTCAGAGAGAGGAGAGAACCTGCATATATAGCCCACGGGGCGGTTGCCAAGCAGTTGCCTGAACTTCAGGGTAGTGGCAGAACCACTCCTGAACGTGCAGCAACTGCTGCAACCGTTCCCGCTCTAATATGCAGCCAGCCATACGCACACTGCGTACGCTGCGCACACTGCGCACTCTACGCACGCTGCGTACGCTGCGTACACTGGGCGTACTGGGCTCGCGTAACGGGCCGCGCAACGTGGTCGCGCAAGTGGCTCGCGCAACGAGCGCAACTTAAGCGCACTATGCGCCTAGCGACGATGCTGACGCGCTAAGTGCAAAGTACGCCAACAAAACGCCACATTACGCCTCATGAGCCCTTGAGCCTGAGTCCGAGCCCGAGTCCGAGTCTGAGTCCGAGTCCGAGTCCGAGTCCGAGTCGCTAAGCTCCTACGGAGCTTAGCTCCATGGAAATAAATTTCCAAGAGCAAAAAGCTTACAGCTTCTTAATTGTTGATTAAGCCTTTATACCATTAATAATTAATCCCACATGGCACACACCCATGTGCACTACATGTGCATCTCCATAAAGAGAAAAGACTCATATATATGGAGATACACATTCCTTTCTAGCCGATGTGGGACTAAAAACCAAAACAAAAGGCTACAAACCCAACAATCCCCCACATATCTCTATATATATGAGTACGAGTGTTCCCCACAGTAACTGTCCATTATGCTTTTAGGATAGATGCCACTTAAGACTTGAATCTTCCCACGTGAGTCAAACAACAGACTATAAATACAAGAATGGACTAAACCTTGAATTCTGCATCATAGCTGAAATTCTCCCTACTCACATAATGTAGTTACATGTGCCACTGGCTACACATTAAAGGCCCTGTGCCAGCCTGGTTTCAGTGTATAATTTTGGGTGTCTACAAGTTTACCCTCAAGAGACGGCCTGATATCTCTGTCATACACTATAGGTGAGTTCATTATAAAGAGACATGGCATGAAGCGCTTTGCGCTTCCCTTGCGGTGCTACTCCGCTATGACATGGCTTAAAGCCGAGGCCTTACCCCGTACTGGGAACCTCATCGTAGTGTCATACTACAGTAGCATGAGGCAACCGCCTCTTTGTAGTGCCAAACTACCCAGCATGAAGCCTTAGGCTCCTTTGCGGTGTTACGCCGCAACGACATGGCTTGCAAGGCCGAGGCTTTATCCCTAACCGGGTACCTCATGGTGGTGTCGTGCCACTGTAACATGAGAAACTCCTCCTCTTTGTAGTGCTGACTACACCCCTCTTTATATTTAATATACAGTATTAGGCTAACTGCCTATTTGCGGTGCTACGCCGCTGTGACTTGGCCTGCAAAGCCGAGGCTTTATCCTATTCCTGGACAGCACCCCACATATAGGAACCTCATCGTGGAGTCACCCCACTGTAGCATGGAGTTTCACTCCTTGTAGTGCTGTTCAACCATGCTTCTTGTAAAGCATACCAGGCATTCACTCTGCCTGAGAACTCATTAAGGCAATTAAGCCAACCTTCCCACAGGAACCGTTTTCCGAAGAAAACAACAGTAGACAACAGTGGTTATAGGTCCGTAACCTCTCCATGCCCAATAGAACATATACCCACCGTTCCTGATATTCTTCCGATTAGTGGTCCTCCCTTGAACCAAAAGCTAGATGCCTAGTAGATAAATCTTTGAACTATTAGCATAAAACTTTATGGTAGGAATACAATAATCCAATATCAGAATGCCTTCAAGCCCATTTTACAAGCTGTGTCATTGACCAGCTGGCGCTTGAGGCCCTTGGTGAACGGATCCGCCAGGTTCTCCTGACTCCGAACATTAATCACTGCAATAACACCTCTCTTGATAAGATCGTGTACTGCCCTGTGCTTCAACCGTACAGTCCTCTTCTTCCCGTTGAAGAGGTCATTTGATGCCACCGCCGCAGTCGCCTGGTTGTCGCAGTATATCGGTATCGCCGGTATTTGTGCCCCAACCACTGGAAGATCATACCTGAGCTCCCGAAGCCATTCTGCTTCCTCGGCTGCGGTATCAAGTGCAAAGAACTCAGATTCCATGGATGACCGTGAGAGCATAGTCTGCTTCTTCGAATTCCACGATATAGCAGCTCCACCCATTGTGAAAATGTATCCACCTGTGGACCTCTCGCTCTCCACCTCTGAGCACCAACTGGCATCACTGAAGCCTTCCACTACCTGCGGATCTCCGCTGTAGTACAGTGCATATGTCTGAGTCTTCTTGAGATATCTCATAACCCGTTTCACAGCTTTCCAGTGTTCAGCACCTGGGTTGCTCGTGAAACGACTCAGCATTCCCACGACGAAAGCTATGTCAGGCCTTGTGGCAGTAGTAGCATACATCAAACTCCCGATTACGCTTGCATACTCCAGCTGCCAGACGCTTTTCCCTGAATTAGGCTTCAGCTTCAGATCACACCTGTACGGCGTATCGATCCCTGGAAGATCCCGATACCCATAACGAGTGATCATTTTCTCAATATAATGAGACTGTGACAGCGCTAGTCCAGTGTCTGTCCGGATGATCTTGATCCCTAAGATCACATCAGCTTCCCCCAAGTCCTTCATACTGAACTTGCTTGAGATGAATTTCTTTGTCTCCGTGACACAGCTAATATCCGTACCTAGGATAAGCATGTCATCCACGTACAGACAAACGATCACACCTCTTCCATCAGCGAACTTTGTGTAAACACACTTGTCCGTATCGCTGACTATGTAGCCATTTGACCTTATAACTTTGTCAAATTTCTCATGCCACATCTTGGGAGCCTGTTTAAGACCGTACAAGGATTTCACCAACTTGCAGACTTTGTCTTCAAGACCCCTGATGACAAATCCCTCTGGCTGTTGCATGTAAATCTCTTCGGTCAGCTCGCCATTTAGAAAAGCCGTATTCACATCCATCTGATGTATCACCATCTTATGTATTGCTGCGAGAGCAATCAACATTCTGATGGTGGTCATCCGGGCTACTGGAGCATACGTGTCAAAATAGTTAATCCCCTGCTTCTGAGAAAACCCCTTGGCTACCAACCTAGCCTTGAACTTGTCAATAGTTCCGTCTGCTTTCATCTTCTTCTTGAAGATCCATTTGCATCCGATGGCTTTCGCTCCTTCAGGAAGATCAACCAACACCCAAGTGTTATTTGAGGTGATGGAATCAATCTCATTGTCAATCGCCTCCTTCCAGAAAACTGTGTCTCTGGTCTTCATCGCCTCATTATAGGTAAGCGGATCTGCTTCCACATGATAGGTGACAAAGTCACTTCTGAAGTCCTTCGGCCTCCTCACACGCTTAGCTGACGGCTCAGCTTGTTCTGGTTCAACCGTTGTATCAACAACAACATCTTCTTGGACCACATCTTCATTGAAGACTTCAGTCTCTTGTGCACCCTCATTATTCTCCGGAACATCCGGAAGAACAATATTCTTGTGCCTTGCAAACTTGTCTTCAAAATATTCTGTATCGCGAGATTCAATGATATGATTTGACTCAATATCAAGAAATCTCCGAGCATCACTCTTCTCGGCATACCCCAAGAAGATCGTCTTTGTAGTCCTTGTCCCAAGCTTCTGAATCTTTAGATCTGGAAGCTTGACATACGCCAGAAACCTCCACACTCGAATGACATTCAAGTTAGGTCTGACCTTGAACCAGAGTTCATGAGGAGTAACGTCTGAAGTTGCATGAGGCACTCTATTTAGAATAAAAGTGGCCGTCAATGCAGCTTCTCTCCAGTAGCACTTAGGAAGGCCAGCAGTCAACAACATTGAATTTATCATTTCTGTCAACGTCCTGTTCTTCCTCTCAGCTACTCCGTTTGATTGAGGAGAGTACGGAGCCGTAATCTTATTGACAATTCTATGTTCCTTACAGAACGATGCGAATTTATGAGACCTGTACTCCCCACCTCGATCACTTCTTATCTTTTTGAGTTGTTGTCCAGTCTGCCGTTCAGCTTCGGCTCTGAACTCCTTGAACTTCTCGAATGCTTCGTCTTTAGCCTTCAGCAAGTAGACGAACGCATACTTTGAGAAGTCATCGATGAAGGTTATGAAATACTTCATCCCGACCTTTGTAGAGAACTGTTTGAAGTCACAGATATCAGAGTGAACCAACTCCAGAAGATCTGTACTTCGATTAACCCGAAGAAAGGGTTTCCTTGTGATCTTCGTTTGAGCACAAACTTCACATTTCTCTACCTTACCCCCATATTTGGAGATAAGTCCTAGACTAGACATTCTGTTTATTCGTTTACAATGAACATGTCCTAGCCTATTATGCCACAACTCAAGAGTATAAGCAGAAGGAGTGATTTCATTAATCACATTAATTACATTGGACTGATTTACAAGCTGAATCTTGAACATTCCTTCGGTATAAAAAGCTTTCCCGAAATATGTTCCCTTGATAGACATCACCATCTGGTCAGCATTGATGTCCATCCTGAGGCCTGCATTGCAGAGTAGGCCTCCCGAGATCAGGTTCTTGGCGATAGCAGGTACGTGCTTCACTCCTTGAAGCGTCAGAAACTTGCCAGAAGTTAGCTTCAGAATCTAGCACTTCAGCTTGTGCTTGGTTCGCCATCACAACCGCTTCAGAAGTGGGTGTGTAGGTGGTGAACCACTCCTTACTGGAGCAGACAAGGCAGGTGGCTCCAGTATCTACCCACCAGTCTGAATCAGATCCTACAGCATCAACCTGTCCAATCATAACAATTACATCAGTAATCATTGAGACTTTGCTAGTCTCACCTTGCTCTGATTTCTTGGCCGGTGCTGTGTATTCACTTTTGAAATGGCCCAACTGGCCACACTTGAAACAAGGCATCTTTGCCTTAGATTTCTTTGACTTGAAAGAAGTTCCCTTAACATTCAAGTTGTTAGGGTTCTTCTTATTCTTCTGGAAATCTGCACGCTTTCCCTTTCCCTTTCCCTTTGGTTTCCTTGATGAAACCAAGTTTGCGTTAGCCATCTGCTTGGAAAGCGTGTCAACTTTATGTTGAGCCCTCATCTGGTCTTCAACATAAATTTCCTGCAGGAGATCTTCAAGGGTGATCTCCAGCTTCTTTCTATGCATGTTTGTATAGAACTTACTCCACCCAGCGGGGAGCTTTGAGACAATCCCTCCAACAACAAACTTGTCGGGGAGGGGCATAGCCTCGTCTTCCAACTTCTGGCGCAGCTTCAGAAATTCTTTGACCTGCGACAGCATGGACTTCTCGTCCTCAAAGAGCCATTTGTGATATTTTTCAACCACAAATATTTTGCTCCTGTTCTTGTCTTCTTCGTACAATTTTTCCAGAGACTCCCATATGTCTCTGGCAATTGGTTTCTTACTGTAGGATTCTGCTAGAGAATCCTCCATAGCATTTAGGATAAGCAACCTGCAAATACTATTCTCCCTTCTCCACTTGGCCTGAAGTTTAGTAGCCGCAGTGATTGCGACAGCAGACCCAGTATCTGGAACAGTAGGTTCCTCTTCAAGCAGTACGTGATCAACGTCTCTAAGTTGAAGAGTGAGATAAACCTTCCTCTTCCAGACTTGATAATGCTCTCCATCAAACTTCTCTAACTTATAGAAGTCAGTGTTTAGGAGTGAAGCATTAATATTTTCCATCGTAGCAATAAAACTTTGAGATTGTTATTGCTGGGAACGCCGGGGCACGCTTTTCGATGGAAAATACAGAAACTGAAACAGTTGTAAAGACAACATTTCAAATGCAATTCCTTAAAGAAAGTTTTGCAACAGAGATCCAGAAGGATTCTGCAAATTACGAGATCTAAAAAGATATCGTAATACACGAATAATCTAAAGAGATATTCATGATCGTAGCAAACTGGCAGTAGTGCCTTCTAAAAAGAAGATACTGACAGAACTACTAAAGGCAACAGAAAAATGACAGGCGAGAGATGGAAATGCTGGGGTGAATGATCACCGTTGCTCAAAGCTTTATTCTCCCTCTGCGAACAGCTTCCAGGAACCAGCAAGGTTGACGGAAAACCTTGGAACACTCCTGCTCTTTTGACTCCTCGGAAGACGGCGAACTTCTCTGGCAATGGCTCTACTATTCTCTCTCTGTTTGAAGTAACAGAACCTACGCGTACTAAAAAGTACTAGTGTTTGTGTTAAAGAACACGCTCACTACTCTGTTGTGTTAAAGAACACTTAGAGTTTTTCTCCCTGGAATTCTGATTACTTCTGCTCTCAGAGAGAGGAGATAACCTGCATATATAGCCCACGGGGCGGTTGCCAAGCAGTTGCCTGAACTTCAGGGTAGTGGCAGAACCACTCCTGAACGTGCAGCAACTGCTGCAACCGTTCCTGCTCTAATATGCAGCCAGCCATACGCACACTACGTACTCTACGCACACTGCGTACGCTGCGCACACTGTGCACTCTACACACGCTGCGTACGCTGCACACACTGGGCGTACTGGACTGCGTAACTGGGCTCGCGTAACGGGCTGCGCAACGTGGTCGCGCAAGTGGCTCGCGCAACGAGCGCAACTTAAGCGCACTATGTGCCTAGCGACGATGCTGACGTGCTAAGTGCAAAGTGTGCCAACAAAATGCCACATTACGCCTCATGAGCCCTTGAGCCCGAGTCCGAGTCGCTAAGCTCCTACGGTGCTTAGCTCCATGGAAATAAATTTCCAAGAACAAAAGGCTTACAGCTTCTTAATTGTTGATTAAGCCTTTATACCATTAATAATTAATCCCACATGGCACACACCCATGTGCACTACATGTGCATCTCCATAAAGAGAAAAGACTCATATATGGAGATACACATTCCTTTCTAGCCGATGTGGGACTAAAAACCAAAACAAAAGGCTACAAACCCAACACCCAACATGTGTAAGACGGGAAACTTGTAGACAAACTAGTTAAACAAACTTCTTGTTACGAATTAACCATGCTTATGCTTGTAATCTAATATGGTAATATAGACAGCCTAATTAGAGAGATCATTATTGTTTTAGTCCTGATTATTGGTCTTTAGGGTATTTTAGTCATTTTTAGGTCTGGTCTTAGATATTTCTACATGTCTTATGTAACCTGTCATATATAAGTCATTGTAGGGTTTTGTAAATGTCCGACATAACGCACAAGATTTTGTATATGATGCGTTGCATGTCATTTGAACCACTGCTTCCAATTTTTAAACACACATCTACACATTTTTTGCGGTTCGATTCCGAGGCCATCCGCCTTGCCAAGGAGATTATACTTCTCTTCGTTGACCACAAGAGCCAGCCAAGTTCGGTAAGTCATTATAGATTGATAGACAAAAATATCAGAAAGTAGGGTTTCTAAGTCAGCCATTGGACATCAAAGTCGGTCCTGAGCTCGTGAGAGCCATAGACGAATTCCTTGTTATTACCGGGGCACAATTTTTCAATGGAAAACTGAATGGAACAGATGTAAGAACAATGTTTCAATCCAACACTTCAAGGAAGGTGCACAACCAGAGATCCTACGAGGATTCTGGAATACGAGAATCTAAAAAATATTTCGTATACGTAGCAAACGACGAAGACACTTCTAAGAAGAAGATGCCGGCCGAATTGCTAAAGGCAACAACAGCGATGACAGACGATAGATGAAAGTGGCCTGCTGGGGTGTTAAAAACACCAATGCTCAAAGCTATAGATCCGCCCACACGGTCAGCTTCCAGGAACCATCAAGTTCGAGAGAACTCTGGAACGCTCTGAAAAATGCTCTAAGACGGACTGCTCGGAACGACAAGGACAGAAAAGGAATACTCGAAGTACTGTCGAAGGAGCTTGAACTCTTGTGGCTCGAGGAACTCTCTCTTCTTTCTTTCTGGAATTTTCAGAATGATAATACTTAGTCCCTTTGAGAGAGAAGTGAGGCCCTGAATATATAGCTAATGCTATAACCGCTCAGATCCGCAATGTGCGCCACGAAATAACGTTAGATCCACTATTTCAGGATCAGTTATCACATATTACGGATCAGTTTGAGTGAGGAGAGCTACTACCTGTGCGTATTGCGCCAATGAACGAGTTGTGCGTGCGCCTATAGCCGCATTGCGCGTACTGCACACGCTGCGGCGCAACTGGCGTATCTGGCACAACTTGCGCACCTGGCGCATCTGGTGCAACTTGCGCACTCGTGCACTTCGCGCACCCCACGTACGCGCACACCCTGCACAACCTAGGCGCACAACTGGGCCGCGTAACGTAGGTGTGCAACGTGGCCGCGCAAGTGGCTCGTACAACGAGCGCAACTTAAGCGTACTATGCACCTAGCGACGATGCTGACGTGCTAAGTGCAAAGTGCGCCAACAAAACGCCATATTACGCCTCATGAGCCCATGAGTCCGAGCCCGAGCCTGAGCCCGAGTCCGAGTCGCTAAGTGTCACTCCCCATTCTCGGAATACGTAAATTTTTTATTTTTCCTGTATATGGTATCCGGCACCTGTATCTTGATTGTATGTATCATATGTTTGTAACTGGCCATGGCATGGAACAGTATCTCATCGCGGATTAGTGTGCCACCCCTTGTCCTTATTTGCTTGTAGGCGTGGTTCACTATTTCGATGATAGGATTTCTGAACCGTGTTGTGGTTAGGATTTTATTTATTTAATTAATTTAATTAGTTGTATCATGTAGCAATTAACAAGTACATCTTGAGATTAGGGTTTTCTTTGAGTCAACCCAACCCATATATATATTCTCTTCCTCACTCTCTCTCCTCATTCACTCTTTTTATTTCTTTTCCTCTCAACCAATAGACAAGTACATCTTGCAACAAATGGAGAGATTCTTGTATTTTTTATTTCTTGATTTTTCTTTGATATGATTTGTCTATATTGTTCTTCTCATCATCCTCTACAAGTTTAGTACTTAGCATTTTTGATTTCCATGGCTCAATTCATGCAGATCTAAGTTTATGTTATTTTCGTTTTTCTTGGGTTTGATCTAGTAAACCTTGTTATTTTCAAGTTTTAATGGTTCCATGTTGTAGAGAATTTCGTTCTACTCCAGTTTGACCTATGCAAGTCTGGATTCTGACCTTGGATGGAGGAGTTATGAAGCTTTGAAGCCATGGCTTTCCATAGTTTTTCTTCTCGGAAAGTGGAGAAGAAGAACAGTGCTTGACCGCTTGAACCTTCATGCGGCAAGTTTCCCCTGGCCGCATGGCCTGTGGCAGTTTGGCCGCATAAGCCGTCGCAGCTGCATAAACAGTTTGAGCCGCATAAGCTGTCCTTTAACTCTTTGTCGTATATGACCTGCATGCTTCTAGCCGCATTTTGAGCCGCATAAGCCTTTCCAGCCGCATGGTGCTGGGCAGTTTCAGCCGCATAAGCTTCTCCGGCCGCATAAACCAGTTTCCAGCCGCATGAGCCTTTCGCAGCCGCATGTGCATTTTTCAACCGTATAAAGTTTTGTAGCCGCATGTGCATTTCTCAGCCGCATAAAGCTTTGCAGCCGCATATGTTTGTTGGTTCCTTGCCGCATAAAACCTCACTCCTGGCCACATGAAGTTATTTTCCTTAGCCGCATGGGGTTGCTCCCTCGCAGCCGCATATGCGCGCATCGCTTGGCCGCATGGCATTGGTCTCCCAGCCGCATATGCGTCCCATCCATTCCCAGCCGCATCAGCGCGCATCCTTTATGCCGCATGAACCTTTAATTCTCAGCCGCATATGACCGTTCGTTCTGAGCCGCATGGCCCAGCTTTCCTGAGCCGCATGAGCCCATCCACCCTTGGCCGCATAGGGCCTACTTTGGCTGTTTTGTATATTTTGTTTCCTATTGATTGCATTATGGCTAGAATTTCTCTCCACTTCCAACATGGAAGTGGTAAATCCTTGTGTTGGCTCCAAGAATCTTCATGTTTCACTTTAACCAGATTTTATGTGTGACTTTTATGTCACGAGAGGTCCGTATGTCTTCCTGACTTGACCATGTTCCTGACCAGATTACCTTTGTATGTGCTGGTACCTTTTCTAAGTGTGTATTGAGATACAATATTAAGTATGCACTGCGGTGCTATTTAATGAGTGCACTGAGGTGTGACTCTACGTGCTAAGTGATCATTCGTGTTATATGTCAATACATGTGTACTTTCCAGCACAGTCAGGGTAATTGGTCAGTAATAGTGTCGTGGTATAATGATTGTTGTTTGAAGTATTACACTAAGCATGGATCTAGATTTAGGACTCCTTGAGCCGATGTGGATTCGTACTTAGGGTACTCGTACTATGGTACGACATATAGGGGGATGACCATATGACCACGACATGTAATACCAATATCAAGATAGGGTTAATCTAAACCACTTAAATCGATAGAAGCATTGGGAGGGAACAGAATCCTGAGATCGTGCCATACTAGCCACCCCCGGGTCCTGTCCTGACGTGTCGGGTTGGCCGCCATGGATACAGTTTTATCTGCCTATAGTGGATGACTATATCCGACTCCTGCGTGTTATGTGTTATATGTTTTCGCACGGTGGCCTTACGGGGGACCGGTGCATAATTAAAGTGCTATGTATATGTATATTATATGGTTTGGCTAGCCCTGCTGGATTGACACGATCTGAGGATTCCTATATTGCATTACTGGGATAATCCAGGCAAATCGTAGAAAGCCGTAAAATTAGATTGGCCGCTTGTAGCCGACTTGTTTGTGATATGTTATCTTTTGTTAGCAACTGAGGAATATGGACTATCATGGTGCGTGGCCCAACCCATGCCCTTGTTTGGTTGTTGGGTTAGGCTATTGTACTGCGATAGGCTATGGACCGAAGTCGCGATCAGAAGCCCTTTTACCTGCCCATGGTTATAGGATATATCTTATCTCGGCATGATATTGGCACCGTTTGTCCTTGTTTGGTTGTAAGGGTGTCGTATTGTCTCGATGATATGGTATAAGCCTATAACTCGTGTATCAGGCCTTATTCTACTCATTGGATTTATTTAACTCTTTTGTGCTCCCTTATGGTACATGCTATTCGGGGCCTGACTCCGCTGGTTTTGTTTGGCTAGATTTCATAGCAGCTCCAGAGGATCCAGCCTTCCACCCGAATAATGGTGCATACTAGGAGTATGGGCGCCAGGGACCACGAGTGGGTTTCTTCTTCACCGCTCTGATATCTTCTATTTTGTACTTGGCGTTTAGCCACCGGCACCAGTTTAGCCGGCAGTTCTGGACACTAGTTTCCTTTTACATAATTGTAATTAAATCAGACTGCAGCTGACGATAGTTATGTACTATTGACTCTCGGAACTAGCTCATCATTTTGTATAGCTAGACTCATGAATCATTTTGATGAAGCGTCGGAAACGCCTTACTGCTTTGTCATATATGATCATTATTTACTGCTTCTTGTTTTGATTGATTGAGATTGTGAGCACCCTGAATTTCGGGTTAATTTTTTATTTTATTTCCTGATTGATTTAGTTTCAATAAATAAATTATTTTATTTATTATCTTTAAGTGTACTTTCTCGTGCCTTTGATATTTGGAGTGTCAGGGATGTTCATCTCTGGAAACCTTCTTCATGAGTTTTGTAGTGGACGGGATTACCTTTATTTTGGTATATAGTGTCCCACTCAAACTTGTTCCCTTGTATTCTTTCTGCTTCGTACAACTTCGGGTCGATTTAGACCATTTGATCATTAATTAATTTTCCCACTCTTTTCCTTGATCATTATTAGCACGTTACCGTGACTTTTGAATTGGGAGCACCAGACCAGTCATTTTCTTGAAACCAACTTCGCATGCATGATCTACTCGAGACGCTCTTCACCCATGACCTTCGTGTCCCACTCAGACACACCATTTTGTGCTCTATTTGCTTCACACAACTTTCCTGACACGTGACCCGATTTTATTTCACCCTACGGTGTCACATTTATTTTCCAACTTGATTTGTGGGTACCCTGTCGATCAAAATCTGTCAGCCCCATATATGGACATGGCCCACATTGAGCCTACTACCCGTACGACACTTGTATCCCATTTATTGGAATCCCCACGTGCTACTTATTTACCCACGATCATAAATGTCTAAATTAATTCATTTATGATATTAAATATGATGTTGACCCAATCCGGCTCCACCAAGTCCAGCCCCGCTCCATGTTACTCTCTCTCATGACACCCTCAGCCTCATTAACCTTGAAAAATATTAAGTACCCTATTCTACCTATTTTAAATATTTAATAGAATTTTCTTTTATTAAAATTCCTTGGAATGACCTAATTTTTAGCTATATTAAATTCTGGCCATTGATTTTCCTACATTAAATCCTCACCATCAAATCCCCTCCATCCCTATAGCAGCCATGTGGCCGGTCCTAAGTTCTAGGCAAGGGATTTTTCTCTCTCTCATTAATTATTACAACATCTCTTTCTCTCTCTTATTTTTTTCCCCATTCATCACACACATCTCCTCTCCATTCAAATGAACCACCACCAGCCCGAGCCTCCTCCTGGCCGAGCAGCAGTAGCCATTCAACTCCTCACCCGAGCTCGGCCCGGCCACCAGCCTCCTCCGCCCTGGCCAGCAGGCCGTCAGCCACCACTCCTCCTCTCCACCTTCCTTCAAACACCACCACCATATCACTCCACTTCATCACCATCATCTAAATTAACCACCACCACCTCCATTATTATCACTCCGGCCAGCACCATCCAGCGCAGCCGCCGCCCCCGCCGCCCCTTCGTCGGCCGGGCCAGGCCACGCAACCTCGTGCAGCCGCGCGCAAATGCTGCGACAGCAGCGAGCTGCCATGGCCGACTGGGAAACGCCTTGTGGCACCGCGCGCAGGCCACGCCGCCGGCCGTCGCCGCCATGGCTGGCCTCCCCCGCGGTGGGCGAACACCGACGACCCCCCGGGTTCGCCATCTCCCTCTCCGGCGCGATGTATAGGCGATTCGCGCATTTCGCACGAATTCCCGCCGTGACGCGCGCGAAATCAAGTCCGTTTTGGCGCCCCGTCGCAGCAACTTCGCGTACGATTTTCGAGAAATCTGACTGTTGGATCGGTAATTTCTTTGCTCCGTCACAATCTCGGTATATCCACTTTCACTCCTGTCAATTTTCGTCCGTTATTTTTATCGTTTGATATATCAAAACCGGCCACCAAGTTGACCATTTTAATTGTATAAATTTGGACAGTTTCGCAGAGCCAACTTCGTCAGCTTGTACCTCCTCCACCGCAGTTCCATTTGGCGTGCTACTAGTTCCTGTGCGAAGCTGGTATAACCCTCTTACTACCTCTCCAGTTTCGTTTCATTGTGAGCTTGTTTGATTGGTTGAATTCGACGCCAAAGTTGGCCGTCCGAATTCGTAATTTCCAACTTATAAAATTTCATTTTGAACACGGGACTCCAGATTTCATTTCTGACACCACCAGTAGAATTGTGGCATCGTTCTGGCATATTTTTATATAAAATTTGTTAGATTTGGAGGACGTGGGCCCTAGCACACATTTCGGTGCAAAGTGGGTCCCACAGTCCAGGTCAACGGAACTTTTTAATGTCGGCTCATCGGAATCCAATTCCGGATATACCGTTGAGTTCGTATCATCATTCTGAACTCGTTGACATAAAATTTGCTAGGTTTTCGTGGACATTGGATCCGACACGCATTTCGGTGCAAGTCGGATACCAATATCCGGGTCAACAGGTCATTTTGAGATTGGCTCATCGAAATTCAATTTCGAATATACCGTTGAGTTAATATCTTCATTCTGGATTCGTTGACATGTAGTTTGCTGAGTTTTGAGAACATTGGCTCCGGCACGTATTTTCATGCAAACCGGAATTCCAAGTTCTGGTCAACGGACCAAATTGAGATCAGGTCAACGGAATCCAATTCTGGATATACCGTTGGGTTCGTATCATCATTCTGGTTTCGTGGACATATAATTTGTTATATTTTGTAGACTTATTTTTTTGCACGTTTTTCGGTACAAAACGACTCCGACACGGATACCATTTTTGATCCAAAATTACCTTTTTGCCCTTGTGTCCAAATTGGACCGATGGGTAGGCTATCCTAGCTAATTTGACCATTCTGGACACGTTGGCAATGTTTATTTCATCATCCGACAATGTTTGTTGATAATTTCTCTGTGTCTAACCTTTTTATAATTAATTCTTATAATGTTCGTATTTCGGGATTAGTACAACGAAACTGAGATTGGTCAATTCCAGTGATCTCACATCGCTGAAATTGGCAAGACGGACACGTGGATCACTATAATAAGATTATCAACTTTACCGTTGATCATCTCATCTCGATTTGCGTGTCGTAAGTTTTGACGTACAAATAACGAAGTACACTTTATATCTTTAATAATTAGACTAGAATTGACCCTGTCTAACCAGAGTTGACCAGTTGACCAAAAATCAACTGTAAGTCAACACTTGACCTAGTTTGACTAGATTGTTGACCGAAGTTGACCTATAGTTGATTTGACTTAGAAGAACCTAGGATAATATAGATTGCTTGTAGAGATTCATTTATTACAACTTGAACACCTTGTAACTTGTGTTGCTTTAAATAGGACTCTGTGGCTTCAGTTGGACCCCTATAACTATCAGCTATTCAGGTTATCAGGCGAGTACATTCTCTGGTCATTTCATAACTTGTTAGAATTATATTCCTGCTTTAGATTACTTTACTTGATGCTGTCACGACATTATCACGGATTAGTACTATATGGATCTCTTCATGCGATGTTATCTCCCTCGGGAGCATCGGGTACATTGTGTCATGTACGTTTCACTTTCATCATGTACTCCTGTGCTTTCACCATACATGTATACTCTTGTGAATCATGTACTCTCATGTTCACAGAGCCCTCATGTATACTATCATGTGTACCCTTTCATGGGCCCTCATGTGATATCATGTATAATAACATAACCTGCTTAGATCCTTGTCTATTGATTGGGGAAACGGGGGAGTGCTAGTAGTCATGTGAACAATTCCATAGTAGTGTAGATCATGTGAAACTCTTTAGTGTAGATCATATACAAATCTGTCCTGTTCACATGTGCTATCCTGTACTCTACATCACTAGCCACTGTTAGTTCTCTATTTATAGTAGATACTTCTATTACAGTTCTCTCTGTTTACATACTGTATTTCTTTCAGATCTTGTATCTTACTTTACTGCATGATTATACTTTCTAACCTGCTATGATCTGTTGAGATGTACTGTGCTCGCTCCTGTCCTGACTGGACCTATTGATAAATTTTACAGATAGCTTGGAGGTTGCCTGCTAGCCTAGAGGAGACACAGTAGAGGTTGTATATATAGCTAGGGTTTTGCTCATAGTTATTTTCAGTTGTCTTGAGTTGTATTTATGGATTACTGTATTTGAGCTTTGAGATGTATTTCTGGGTTTGTATATCTTAGACACTTAGACTTCTATCTGCTGTATCTCTTTTGGATTTCATGTTTTATCTATCTTTATCATGCTCTACCTTAGATGTGATTGAGACTGTATCTGCTATGTCACCTCCATTCGGAGAGTATATACTGTACAAGTACCTTATATTGTTAGATGTTTGACCCATGACAGCGTTCTACCGCTGACACTGCGACGTAGGCTGGACGTACCCACGTCTCGTGCCCTAACTCTAGGGTGTGGGTCGTGACAGAGATATAGATGCTCTGTGGGACCATAGGAGACCTGATTGTAGCATGCACCCCCTAGTCTCTTGACAGCCACGATCGCCGTATGACGTTTATATACCTCATACGGTGTAGCTGGCCTAGTCCATCTCAGTATTCCGGTACTAGGGCGTGACAAGGTTTTAGTGGTGGCCCATGCAGGTCTGTTTTTCAGACTTGTGGGGTGTTGCGATTATAAGAGTCTCAATCAAAATATGTCCGCCTTGATCTCCTAATCCGTCTTCTCTTTCTATCATCTTAATTTCTAACTTGATTACCATCCTCGATTCCCTCCCGTCCTGTCTTTTGATACCTTGTACCCTTTCCTTTAGGGGTACATCGTTCTCGGCTATTGGAGGAGCCGGCATGGAAGAGAATCCAGTAGAGTAGGGACCAGTTGGAGATCGGCAAGGGGTAGCCCTTCTACCTGGACAGATTCACATCGAGAATGTTACCGAGCATGAGCTAGTTGAGCCACAGAGGCCAGAGGATCCCATACCTCCAGTGATGCCGGTAGTACCAGTAGCACTAGATGCGCCGGTACTATTTCAGATTATCAGAGGATTATTAGAGACCCAACAACGTCAGACGGCAGCCCAACAGCAACAACAAATCCGGCAGCAGGAACAGAATGTGCTACTGAATCAGGGATTACAATTAGCCCTTGAGAGAAGTGTCATGAATGATTCAGGAGCGTCCGGGAGGTTTTGTCGACTTAACCCGAGATATTTTGACGGCACGGAGGATGCCATCACGGCGGATGCTTGGCTTCAGGATACAAAGGCCATATTGACCGCAGCAAAGGTTCAAGTAGAAGAGAAGGTTGACCAGGTCAGACTTTTACTCAGGATCTCGCCCACGATTGATGGGCATCGGAAGAGGTTGGAATGAGGCGTCCTGTTCCCTGGGATAGCTTCAGTACCAGATTCAAGGCCAAGTACTTTGGCGTGGTAGCACGGTATGAGCTACAACAGAGATTTATTAGTCTCAAGCAGGCTGGTAAGACGGTGGATGGTTATGCAGCAGAGTTCTGCAGGTTAAGGTTTGCTCGAATGATGGTGGCGATAGAGCTAGAAAGAGCAATGAGGTTCCAGCAGGTACTTCACCTAGAGATTTTGCAGCTGGTCGAGGGGCACGACTACCAGACATTCGATGCAGTATTGACGGCGGCTCGGAGGCACGAGCTTACAATTCAAAGGTTATCAGCAAGGACTGGAGACCAGAAGAGGTCTCATATTCAGAGTACGGGAGGAGGAGGAGCAGTAGCTCGGACGTCAGCACCAGCGCCTGGCGTCCGTATTCGTGATACATCACCAGTCACGACAATTGTGACTACACCAGTTCGACAGCAGCAACTGTAAGCCCCCTGAATTTTAGGGTTTATTTTAAATTTTCTGAATAAATTATTTTCGATAAATATTTTATTATTTAATTATTTTTTATCATTAAATGTTCCTTTCCATGACTTTGACTTCTGGAGCGTCAGGGATGCCAATCTCGATAAACTCTCTTTACGAGTTTTGAAGTAGACAAGATTATTTTCATGTTGATATATCATGTCCCATTTAAACTCGTTCTCTTGTGCTCTTTTTGCATCGCGCAACTTCGGGTCAACTTAGACCAATTAATCATTGAATAATTATTCCCACTTTTATCTTTGATCTTCGTTGCACGTCACTGTGACTTTTAATTTAGGAGCACCAGACCAATCGTTTTCTCAGAACCAACTTCTCATGAATGACCTACTCGAGACGCTCTTCACCCATGACCTTCGTGTCCCGCTCAGACACTCTATTTTGTGCTTCATTTTCTTTGCACAATTTTTGGGTCAATTTAGGCCGATTAATTATCTACCGTAAAACCTGATTTAATTTTCAATTTAATTTCGGGACCCGACATCGATCCAACCTAGTCGACCCAAAGTATGGACGTGGCCCATAGGAAGTCTACTACCCACATGAAACTTGTGTCCCATTTATTTGAGTCCCCGCATGTTATTTATTTACCCATGATTATAAATACCCATTTTAATTCAATTATTTCACCCTGTCCGATTTTGATCCGACCCGGCTCGACCGAACCCAAACCCAAGCTCCATGTTGTACTCTCATGACTGCCCAAATACCCCACTTAATTTTTTTCCTTTTCTTATTTTGAAAATACCTCCCTCTCTCTAAATATCTCTCTATCTCTCTCTTTATATATATATATATATATATATATATATATATTTATATATATATATATATATATATATATATATATATATATAACTCTCTCTCTCATATTATTCACACATACACCTCACCCCCCCATCACCATGCCAGCAAAACACCCCCCCTCCTTGTGGCCAATCTCCCTCTCTCTCTTCCTCTCAAATATCTCTCTCTCTCATTCTTTCTATATATTAATATACATACACACACAGACAAAAGCATGCACCTCTCTCTCTCCTCTAAACCACACACACACACAACACCACCACCAGCCCTTAACCACCTTCAACCGCAACCACCATGCGTCGCTCACCGCCGTCGAGCTGCGCCTCTCGCCGCCGCCGTACCCCCGTGCGGCCAGCAACAGCGAGCAACAGCAGCAGCAAACGATAGCTGCAGTAGCTGCACGCAGCAGCCATGCGCGCCGCGCGCGCCACCGCGGCCGGCCGCCGCCGTCGGCGAGCCCCCCCCGGCCGTGCGCGTACCCCAGACGAACCCCCCTGGCCGCCACCAACTTCCCTGACACGCTGAATAGGCTATTCATGCGTTTTGAACGGAATTCCGTCGGCACGCACGAGTTTGGAACTCAAAATTCGAGTCCCGTCGCAGCGACTTCGTACGCATTTTTTGAGAGATCCGACCGTTGGATCGGTGAACTCTCTGCTCCGTCGCAATCTCGGTATATCCATCTTCACTCCCCTCAATTTTCGTACATTAATTAAGTCATTTGATACCTCAAAACTGGCCACCAAGTTGACGTTTTAAATTAAACTATTTTTGGACAATTTTGTGGAGCCGACTTCGTCAGCTCGTAACTCCGCCGTCGCAGTTCCGGTTGGCGTGCTACTAGTTCCTGCGCACAGCTGGTATAACCCTCTTCCTGCCTCCGTTAAGTTTTGTTTCATTATAAGCATGTTCGGTTGGTCGAATTCGACGCCAAAGTTGGCCGTCCGAATTCTTTAATTTGTATTTGTTAAATTTTATTTTTGAACCCGGGACTCCGAATTCAATTTCTGACACCTTCAGTAGACTCGTGGCATCGTTCTGGCATGTTTTCATATAAAATTTGCTTGATTTGGAGAACGTGGGCCCTGGCACGCATTTCAGTGCAAAACGGGTCCTACTTTTTGCGTCAACGTGTCACTTTGAGATCGGCTCATCGGAATCCTATTCCGGATATACCGTTGAGTTCGTATGAGTTTTGAAGACATTTGCTCCGACACGCATTTCGGTGTAAATCGGATTCCAAGTGTCCGCGTCAACGTATCATTTTGAGATCAGCTCATCGGAATTCTATTTCGAACATACCGTTGGGTTCGTATCATAATTCTGGATTCATGGACATATAATTTGCTATGTTTTGTAGACTTCTATCCTGACACATTTTTTGGTGCAAAGTGTGTCCAACGACGGACATTATTTTGACCCGAAATTACTGTTTTGCTCATGTGTCTAAATTGGACTTATGGGTAGGCTATTCTAGCTAATTTGACCATTTTGGACACGTTGGTGATATTTATTTTTATCATCCGACCACATCTGTAGATTTTGCTTATGTATTATCCTTAATTTATAATTAATTATTTTTCCAGAAATTGTTACTTTTTGTTTTTGAATTTTTATATATATTTTAATTGCTGTAAAAATCTAAGAAAAATTGTATTTAAATACTATGTTAATTTAGATAATTTATTATAATTTTTACAGTATTTAATAAGTAATTTTGTTATTTTATAAAAATAGGAAAACGGAACTCATTTTCAGTATATTTATGTTTGCTGATTTTTAATAATTATTTATGAGAGTTTATAAATCCCAAAAAAATTAGTATAAATTTTTATAATTAACAAGGATCATTTTGGTACTTTATTTTATGTATATTTGAGCTTTTTGTCTATCTCAAAAATTGTTGGAACTCAGTGTACAGTTTGATTTATTTATTGAATAGTTACGACTTGCAAGTTTTGAGTTGTTTTGAGTTATAGACGTATTGGACCTCATCCCGCATTAGTGTAAAGACCCTAGAAAATTAGTTTGGACATAGTGGCACTCCATATTAGACTTTTATGCTAGGTCCCCACTTGGCTAGTATCCAATCAGGAGTCGTGTCACACCACTAGTGTAATCTTAATCATAACTTAGAGGCTGAGTTTGTATATCATTATTGATAGGACACCGGACATCTATATCTTCATACTAGTATACTTGCTCTGCTCGAGGCAAGTACATCTGTAAACTTATTTACTGTCTTTTAATGCTAGAACATGTATTAACCCTGTTAAAATACTGATCCTTGAGGTAGCAAGTTAAATCTTCACATGTTGTATTACTTTCAGTACCTGCCATGCTTAGGACAGTTCTTATATCTTCACATGTTTCTTACTGGTTCTCAGTACATGTTTCACTATGGTTTATACTACTATCAGTACCTACCATGCTTATACTGCTCCCAGTATCTTTCACATATTTTTACTGTTCTCGTATCTCTCACATGTTTTTACTGTTCTCGTATCTCTCACATGTTAGAATCTGGGTTATGGGGAAACTGATAGTTGAGTACGTGATCACGACCCCCTTCTCCGTACGTATGTACCAAGCAAAGTTTTATTTTATATGAATACTATGTCGTAGGCCTTATCTCAAAGCGGATTTGTGCGTATGTACATCTATCGCCTTATCACTTGTACGGAAGTATATTTTATTATGTGCCCCTGCACATTGTACACCCATTGACGATCACGTACCTGCTATAGTTTTAAACATTACATATACATCTGTCTATATGACATATGTGTCCTTGCCGTGATAGACTATGAGATGCCATGTTCCCTATGTTACTATGATACTGTGATTCCAGTCATACCATGATTCCAGATATGCCATGTTTCCTATGTTACTATGATATTGTGATCCCAGTTGTACCATGAGGCCATGTTTCCAATATTTCTTGTTTTATAGACTTATCACACCATGTTTCTTGCTGTACATCTCTTTCATTATATATTCAGTACTTTAGTTGTAGAGGTTGTACTTGCTTCCGTCCTGACAGGATAACGTTGTAGGTTCACGTTTCGAAAAGGAAATGCTATGTGATACATATTATGGCACTGATTTTGAGGACCTGGACTTAGCTCCAGAAGAGGCCCCAGCGGGGAACCTTGCTTGGATATTTTTCATGTGTTTTGAGACTTAGACTTTGTTTTGGACTTATATTTGGATACTGGACTTTGTCTCCAGTTAGATACTTAGAAGTGTATTATTAAGTCTGTGCTTATGTTACCTTCGCTTATAGATGCTGTGTTGTGATGAACCTTAAATGTGATATTAGAACTGTTAGCAGCTTAGATCCTTTATTGTCTATTCTTAGAACAGCTTACTACGCTTTAACAAGCGTAGGCTAGACATGGCTCGGCCCGGCCCAACAATTTGGGTAACGGGTCGTGACATATTTTTAGTGGTGGCCCATGCAGGTCCAGACTTAAATTGTTTGGTTACACCAAGCATGCCTGCAATTAGGATCTAGGACAACTTGTTAAAATACTAGGAATAAATATTTAGAACACCTAGAGGATTTCTAGGATTGCAACATAGGAGAACTCGTCACAGTATAGGACCGTTAACTGTATTTAGTATCTTGTTTGAAATTCAGTGGGTTACAATTTTGACCAGGATAGTACCCTTGGGATGACCCCTGAGGATCTCACTCTAATCTTACCTAGAAATCTGTTTCCACTTATTTCCATTTGCTCTTCCTTAAATTCGTTGTTGAAATTAATTTCTGATTTTCGTTGTTGACTTTGATCTTGCATCGTGATAAATTTTGTGGATTGAATTGTTATATATCCTGATAAGGTAAATGTCTGCTTTATTTATGGAGTTTAGAATTTATCGCAGCCATATTAGCTGGTATGACAAAAACATAGAGCCTGATTTTGGATATAATATCCTATTTATAGAATTTAGATTTTCTCGCAGCCATACTGGTTGGCGTGGCGAGGATTCTAGATAATATGATTTTAGGGTGTATACCATAGTTATGACTCTATCGTTTATTGCATCTAAGCTTATTGGTGTGGCAAAAATTCTGGCAACATAATTTTAGGAAGACGTGTATGGTTATCAGATCATATCTCAACTTGGTTCACTTCGTTATGACCGAATGAGCAAGAATAAATTCTTATTATCATTCTTTCCCATCTTGATTAACTCTGTCCTATCTACATCTACAACAAGGATTACAGGTTCTCTAGGACTCTCCAATAGGATTGCTTTCGCGTTATTTTTTGGACATAATTATTTTTGTGTTCCATCTTTCCTATGACTTGACTAAACTCTTCTTCGTTAACCTCTTGGATAATTCTTCTCGTTATGTATCCCGTTGTCTTCGTACCATTCTTGGAGATATTCCGATAAACTTTTCTGTCTTGCTTGACCCTTTAACTTGTTTGGACACTGTTATGGATTGCTTGACCAAGTCTTAGGCCTTGTTACCTTCTATTTGATAGACGACCAAAATAGCCAAACCTTGTTAACTGATTTTGTAGTATAACTATAAATGTATTGTGTGTTTGTGATAAGTACTTTTCCTAGGGATTGGTTAGATTAAGTTTATAGGAACGATTGCATTGATAGTATAAATTGATGATAGGATATCTAAGATGGAGAAATGAGATATTATATTGTTGTGACTATGGATTAAGGATTAGAATCTTGTGCTTAGCAGTTTGAGGATTTAGCATTTATAGAATTTTGGATGGTTATCTATAGCTAATTACATGTGATTAGAGGGTAGATCGATATGTGGATTGATAGAGAATAAATTAGAATGAGTTATCGTATTGCGTACGAGATCGGAAAGATATCAGTTAAAAAGACAAGGAACAAGACAGACATATGTACATTGGTAATTAATAAGTCGGGAGTTTTGAAATCGAGGATTTATATTCGGAGGACTTGTTGAGTAAAAGAAGAAGGCTCTACGCCAAGGATAAGAATTGAACGTATAATTTCAAAGAGAAACTGTAGGAAAGGATTGACGACAAATGATGCAAAGGAACTGTGGATTGATAAAATATGGATACTTAGGATATGATAAGGAAATCCAGTATTTACAATTGAGGTTGAAGATATGGTTGATGATTAAGCATTTTAGGCTTATAAACATACCCAGAGAATGACCTATATTTTAGGGTATACATTAAGGTTCCATATTAGTATGGAAGATTCTAAAGGATATATGACATAGTTTATGATAAAAGGACCTTTGTTGAACCTGAACCAAAATACATGTAGCGAGAACAACATGGATGATTTCAAGGGTAGCAGTTTGAGTATCGTAGCCAGAGCAGCTACATGTTATAGTTTGACCTATTGGATGATTTTTAATTTCGAGGACGAAATTCTTGTAAGGTGGGTAGGATGTAAGCCCACTGAATTTCAGGGTTCATTTTAAATTTTCTGAATAAATTATTTTCGATAAATATTTTATTATTTAATTATTTTTTATCATTAAATGTTCCTTTTCGTGACTTTGACTTCTGGAGCGTCAGGGATGCCAATCTCGGTAAACTCTCTTTACGAGTTTTGAAGTAGACAAGATTATCTTCATGTTGATATATCATGTCCCACTTAAACTCGTTACCTTGTGCTCTTTTTGCATCACGCAACTTCGGGTCAACTTAGACCAATTAATCATTGAATAATTATTCCCACTTTTATCCTTGATGTTCGTTTGCACGTCACCGTGACATTTAATTTAGGAGCACCAGACCAATCGTTTTCTCAGAACCAACTTCTCATGAATGACCTACTCGAGACGCTCTTTACCCATGACCTTCATGTCCCGCTTAGACACTCCATTTTGTGCTTTATTTTCTTCGCACAATTTTTGGGTCAATTTAGGCCGATTAATTATCTACCGTAAAACCTGATTTAATTTCCAATTTAATTTCGGGACCCAACATCGAACCAACTTAGTCGACCCAAAGTATGGACGTGGCCCATAGGAAGCCTACTACCAACATGAAACTTGTGCCCCATTTATTTGAGTTCCCGCATGTTATTTATTTACCCATGATTATAAATACCTATTTTAATTCAATTATTTTATCCTGTCCGATTTTGACCCGACCCGGCTCGACCGAACCCAAATCCAAGCTCCATGTTGTACTCTCATGACTGTCCAAATACCCCACTTAATTTTCCTCCTTTTCCTATGTTGAAAATACCTCCCTCTCTCTAAATATCTCTCTATCTCTCTTTATATATATATATATATATATATATATATATATATATATATATATATATAATATATATATATATATATATATATATATATATATATATATATATATATATATATATATATATATATATATTATAGCTCTCTCTCTCTCTCGTATTATTCACACATACACCTCACCCCCCATCACCATGCCAGCAAAACACCCCCCCTCCTCCTTGTGGCCGACCTTTCTCTCTCCCTCCCTCTCAAATATCTCTCTCTCTCACTCTTTCTATATATTAATATACATACACACACAAAAGCATGCACCTCTCTCTCTCCTCTAAACCACACACACACAACAACACCACCAGCCCTTAACCACCTTCAACCGCCACCACCACGCCCCGCTCACCGCCGTCGGGCTGCGCTGCTCGCCGCCACCGCGCCCCCGCGCGGCCAGCAACAGCGAGCAACAGCAGCAGCAAACGATAGCTGTAGCAGCTGCACGCAGCAGCCGTGCGCGCCAACGCGGCCAGTCGCCGCCGCCGACGAGCTCCCCCGGCCGTGCGCGTACCCCAGGCGAACCCCCCTGGCCGCCACCATCTTTCCCGATGCGCCGAATAGGCTATTAGTGCGTTTTGAACGGAATCTCGTCGGCGCGCGCGAGTTTGGAACTCAAAATTTGTATCCCGTCGCAACGACTTTGTGCACATTTTTCGAGAGATTCGACCGTTGGATCAGTGAAATCTTTGCTCCGTCGCAATCTTGGTATATTCATCTTCACTCCCCTCAATTTTTGTCAGTTAATTTTGTCGTTTGATACCTCAAAATTGGCCACCAAGTTGACGTTTTAAATTGAACTATTTTTGGACAGTTTCATGGAGCCGATTTCGTCAGCTCGTAACTCCGCCGTCGTAGCTCTGGTTGGCGTGCTACAGTTCCTGTGCGCGGCTGGTATAACCCTCTTCCTGCCTTCTTTAAGTTTTGTTTCATTATAAGCACGTTCGGTTGGTCGAATTCGACGCCAAATTTGTTCGTCCGAATTCTTTAATTTGCACTTGTTAAATTCTATTTTTGAACCTGGGACTTCGGATTTAATTTCTAATACCACCAGTAGACTCGTGGCATCGTTTTGGCATATTTTTATATAAAATTTGCTTGATTTGGAGAACGTGGGCCCTGGCACGCATTTCGGTGCAAAGCGGGTCCCATTTTTTGCGTCAACGTGTCACTTGGAATCCTCTTCCGGATATACCGTTGAGTTCGTATCGTCATTCTGGACTCGTTGACATATAATTTGCTGAGTTTTGAAGACATTTGCTCCGACACGCATTTTGGTGCAAACTAGATTCTAAGTGTCCGCGTCAACGTATCATTTTGAGATCGGCTCATCGAAATTCTATTTCGGACCTACCGTTGGGTTCGTATCATCATTCTGAATTCGTGAACATATAATTTGCTAGGTTTTGTAGACTTCTATCCTGACACGTTTTTCGGTGCAAAGTGTGTCCAACGGCGGATATTATTTTGACCCGAAATTACTGTTTTGCCCCTGTGTCTAAATTAGACTTATGGGTAGGCTATCCTAGCTAATTTGACCGTTCTGGACACGTTGGTGATATTTATTTTATCATCTGACAACATCTGTAGATTTTACTTATGTATTATCCTTAATTTATAATTAATTATTTTTTTCAGAAATTG
Source organism: Iris pallida (assembly GCA_029216955.1). Classification (NCBI taxonomy): domain Eukaryota; kingdom Viridiplantae; phylum Streptophyta; class Magnoliopsida; order Asparagales; family Iridaceae; genus Iris; species Iris pallida. Next base: position 14,121,476 of record JANAVB010004797.1, read on the forward strand.
TTACTTTTTGTTTTTGAATTTTTATATATATTTTAATTGCTGTAAAAATCCGGGAAAAATTGTATTTAAATACTATGTTAATTTAGATAATTTATTATAAATTTTCAAGTATTTAATAGGTAATTTTTTTATTTTATAAAAATAGGAAAACTGAACTCATTTTTAGTATATTTATGTTTGCTGATTTTTAATAATTATTTATGAGAGTTTATAAATCCCAGAAAAATTAGTATAAATTTCTATAATTAACAAGGATCATTTTTGTACTTTATTTTTATGTATATTTGAGCTTTTTGTCTATCTCAAAAATTATTGGAACTCAGTGTACAGTTTGATTTATTTATTGAATAGTTACGACTTGCAAGTTTTGTGTTGTTTTGAGTTATAGACGTATTGGACCTCACCCTGCACTAGTGTAAAGACCCTAGAAAATTAGTTTGGATATAGTGGCACTCCATATTAGACTTTCATGTTAGGTCCCCACTTGGCTAGTATCCAGTCATGAGTCGTGTCACACCACTAGTGTAATCTTAATCATAACTTAGAGGCTGAGTTTGTATATCATTATTGAAAGGACACCGGACATCTATATCTTCGTACTAGTATACTTGCTTTGCTCGAGGCATGTACATCTGTAAATTCATTTACTGTCTTTTAATGCTAGAATATATATTAATCCTGTTAAAATACTGATCCTTGAGGTAGCAAGTTAAATCTTCACATGTTGTATTACTTTCAGTACCTGCCATGCTTAGGACAGTTCTTATATCTTTACATATTTCTTACTGGTTCTCAGTACATGTTTCACTATGCTTTATACTGCTATCAGTACCTACCATGCTTATACTGCTCCCAGTATCTTTTACATATTTTTACTGTTCTCGTATCTCTCACATATTTTTACCGTTCTCGTATCTCTCATATGTTAGAATCTGGGTTATGGGAAAACTGATAGTTGAGTACGTGATCACGACCCCCTTCTCTGTACATATGTACCGAGCAAAGTTTTATTTTTATGAATACTGCATCGTAGGCCTTATCTCAAAGCGGATTTGTGCGTATTTACATCTATCGCCTTATCACTTGTACGGAAGTACATTTTATTATGTGCCCCTTCACATTATACACCCATTGACGATCACGTACCTGTTACAGTTTTAAATATTATATATACATCTGTCTATATGACATATGTGTCCTTACCATGATAGACTATGAGATGTCATGTTCCCTATGTTACTATGATACTGTGATTCCAGCCATACCATGATTCCAGATATGCCATCTTCCCTATGTTACTATGATACTGTGATCCCAGTTGTACCATGAGGCCATGTTTTCAGTATTTTCTATTTTATAGACTTATCACACCATATTTCTTGCTGTACATCTCTTTCATTATATATTCAGTACTTTAGTTGTAGAGGTTGTACTTGCTCCCGTCCTGACAGGATAATATTGTAGGTTCACGTTTCGAAAAGGAAATGCTATGTAATATATATTATGGCACTGATTTTGAGGACCTGGCCTTAGCTCCAGAAGAGGCCCCAGCGGGAAACCTTGCTTAAATATTTTTCATGTGTTTTGAGACTTAGACTTTGTTTTGGACTTATATTTGGATACTGAACTTTGTCTCCAGTTAGATACTTGGAAGTGTATTATTAAGTCTGTGCTTATGTTACCTTCGCTTATAGATGCTGTGTTGTGATGAACCTTAAATGTGATATTAGAACTGTTAGCAGCTTAGATCCTTTATTGTCTATTCTTAGAACAGTTTACTATGCTTTAACAAGCGTAGGCTGGACATGGCTCGGCCCGGTCCAATAATTTGGGTAACGGGTCGTGACAGCAACCGAGGCAGCAACAACGTCAGGAGGCACCAGTGGGTTGCACTTATTGTGGTAAGGGAGGGCACACTCGGGAAGTGTGTCGGTTAGCGAATGGAAAGTGCTTGAGGTATGGAGGTTCAGACCATCGTATAGCTACATGCCCACAGGTACAAAGGTCAGGAGGGCCAGCTCAACAGTTTCCGGCGTTGCCAGCTCCAGAGGTAGCACCGTATCAAGGGCCAGCACTAGCAGTGAGGCCACTAGCCCAGCGTCCATTACTGACGCAAGCTCAGATGTACCGACAAGCGCAACATCAGGTTGGACAGCAGGGCCAGGGAAGGCAGGGACAAAGGCAAGAAGAATTTGGAGTATTAGAGCAGAGGTTGGCTGAAGGCGGTCAGGTTTTGGGTATGTTTTGAGTATTATTTATTATAATTCATTGAGTTTTATATTCGAAGAGTGAAGACGACTTTCTCGTCTCACTCATCTGCTCTCGTATCATGCGATACGTGATATTCATCATGTGTCTTAATTACGAGAGTACGTCCTGGGCAGAGTCTCGTTCTTGATTTAGTCATTGGTACCGACTTATCTCAAGCGTTGACCCTTGTCCACTTTAGGAGTCAGTGTAGGACCTCTAGGACGAATTCCTACCTGACTTGAGAGGTATATTTTATTCGTATGTCACCGATCATTTCCTTATAAGGTATGATTATTGTTTGTGCTTTTACTTAAGTGTTCTTGCTTTCTTAAACTGTTCATGTGCCATGTGTTGTTTGATAATTGTGCTTGCTATATGTCATTAATGTATTTCGTGATCTAAGAGCGCGCTCGACTAGCCTTATCGAAATTCCGAGGACGGAATTTTTCAAAGGAGGGTAGAGATGTCACTCCCCATTCCCGGAATACGTAAATTTTTAATTTTTCCTGTATATGGTATCCGGCTCCTGTATCTTGATTGTATGTATCATATGTTTGTAACTGGCCATGGCATGGAACAGTATCTCGTCGCGGATTAGTGTGCCACCCCTTGTCCTTGTTTGGTTGTAGGCGTGGTTCACTATTTCGATGATAGGATTTCTGAACCGTTTTGTGGTTAGGATTTTATTTATTTAATTAATTTAATTAGTTGTATCATGTAGCAATTAACATGTCATCAGTCACATGGTTAAGAGCATGCTTGAGATTAGGATTTTCTTTGAGTCAACCCAACCCAACCCCTATATATATTCTCTTCCTCACTCTCTCTCTTCATTCACTCTTTTCATTTCTTTTCCTCCCAACCAATAGGCAAGTACATCTTGCAACAAATGAAGAGATTCTAGCATTTTTTATTTCTTGATTTTTCTTTGATATGATTTGTCTATATTGTTCTTCTCATCATCCTCTACAAGTTTAGTACTTAGCATTTTTGATTTCCATGGCTCAATTCATGTAGATCTAAGTTTATGTCATTTTCGTTTTTCTTGGGTTTGATCTAGTAAACCTTGTTATTTTCAAGTTTTGATGGTTCCATGTTGTAAAGAATTTCGTTCTACTCCAGTTTAACCTATGGAAGTCTGGATTCTGACCTTGGATGGAGGAGTTATGAAGCTTTGAAGCCATGGCTTTCCATAGTTTTTCTTCTCAGAAAGTGGAGAAGAAGAACAGTGCTTGACCGTATGAACCTTCATGCGGCAAGTTTTTCCCTGGCCGCATGGCCTGTAGCAGTTTGGCCGCATAAGTAGTCGCAGTCGCATAAGCAGTTTGAGCCGCATAAGCTGTCCTTTAACTCTTTGTCGCATATGACCTGCATGCTTCCAACCGCATTTTGAGCTGCATAAGCCTTTCCAGCCGTATGGCGCTGGGCAGTTTCAGCCGCATAAAGCTTTGCACCCGCATAAGCTTCTCCGGTCGCATAAACCAGTTTCCAGCCGCATAAGCCTTTCGCAGCCGCATGTGCATTTCTCAGCCGCATAAAGTTTTGTAGCCGCATGTACATTTCTCAGCCGCATAAAGCTTTGCAGCCGCATATGTTTGTTGGTTCCTGGCCGCATAAAACCTTACTCCTGGCTGCATGAAGTTATTTTCCTTAGCCGTATGGGGTTGCTCCCTCGTAGCCGCATATGCGTGCATCGCTTGGTCGTATGGCGTTGGTCTCCCAGCCGCATATGCGTCCGTCCATTCTCAGCCGCATGGGCGCGCATCCTTTCTGCCGCATGAACCTTTAACTCTCAGTCGCATATGACAGTTCGTTCTGAGCCGCATGGCCCAGCTTTCCTGAGCCGCATGAGCCTATCCACCCTTGGCCGTATAGGGCCTACTTTGGCTGTTTTGTATATTTTGTGTCATATTGATTGCATTATGGCTAGAATTTCTCCCTACTTCCAACATGGAAGTGGTAGATCCTTGTGTTGGCTCCAAGAATCTTCATGTTTCACTTTATTCAGATTTCATGTGTGACTTTTATGTCACGAGAGGTCCGTGTGACTTCCTGACTTGACCATGTTCCTGACCAGGTTACCTTTGTATGTGCTGGTACCTTTTCTAAGCGTGTATTGAGATACAATATTAAGTATGCACTGCGGTGCTATTTAATGAATGCACTGAGGTGTGACTCTACGTGCTAAGTGATCATTCGTGTTATATGTCAATACATGTGTACTTTCCAGCACAGTAAGGGTAATTGGTCAGCAATAGTGTCGTGGTATAATGATTGTTGTTTGAAGTATTACACTAAGCATGGATCTAGATTTGGGACTCCTTGAGCTGATGTGGATTCGTACTTAGGGTACTCGTACTATGGTACGACATATAGGGGGATGACCATGTGACCACGACATGTAATTTCAATATCAAGATAGGGTTAATCTAAGCCACTTAAATCGATAGAAGCATTGGGAGGGAATAGAATCCCGAGATCGTGCCATACTAGCCACCCCCGGGTCCCGTCCTGATGTGTCGGGTTTGCTGCCACGGATATAGTTTCATCTGCCTATAGTGGATGACTATATCCGACTCCTGCGTGTTATGTGTTATATGCTTTAGCACGGTGGCCTTACGGGGGACCGGTGCATAATTAAAGTGCTATGTATATGTATATTATATGGTTTGGCTAGCCCTGCTGGGTTGACACGATCTGAGGATTCCTATATTGCATTACTGGAATAATCCAGGCAAATCGTAGAAAGCCGTAGAATTTGATTGGCCGCTTGTAAGCCAACTTGTTTGTGATATGTTATCTTTTGTTAGCAACTGAGGAACATGGACTATCGTGGTGCGTGGTCCAACCCATGTCCTTGTTTGGTTGTTGGGTTGGACTATTGTGCTGCGATAGGCTATGTACCGAAGTCGCGATCAGAAGCCCTTTTACCTGCCCATGGTTATAGGATATATCTTATCTCGGCACGATATTGGCACCGTTTGTCCTTGTTTGGTTGTAAGGGTGTCGTATTGTCTCGATGATATGGTATAAGCCTATAACTCGTGTATCAGGCCTTATTCTACTCATTGGGTTTATCTCACTCTTTTGTGCTCCCTTGTGGTACTTGCTATTCGGGACCTGACCCCGCTGGTTTTGTTTGGCCAGATTTCGTAGCAGCTCCAGAGGATCCAGCCTTCCACCCGAATAATGGTGCATACCAGGAGTATGGGCGCCAGGGACCATGAGTGGGTTTCTTCTTCACCGCTCTGATATCTTCTATTTTGTACTTGGCGTTTAGCCACCGGCACCTGTTTAGCCGGCAGTTCTGGACACTAGTTTTCTTTTACATAATTGTAATTAAATCAGACTGCAGCTGACTATAGTTATGTACTATTGACTCTCGGAACTAGCTCATCATTTTGTATAGCTAGACTCATGAATCATTTTGATGAAGCGTCGGAGACGCCTTACTGCTTTGTCATATATGATCATTATTTACTGCTTCTTGTTTTGATTGATTGAGACATAGATGCTCTGTGGGACCATAGGAGACCTGATTGTAGCATGCACCCCCTAGTCTCTTGACAGCCACGATCGTCGTATGACGTTTATATACCTCATACGGTGTAGCTGGCCTAGTCCGTCTCAGTATTCCGGTACTGGGGCGTGACACTAAGCCCCTACGGGGCTTAGCCCCATTGGAAATTAATTTTCCCAAGTGCAAAAAGCATGAATGCTTTTCTTGGAGCCTTATCCTTACCTCACAGTAAAATTACCACATGATTTCCTCCTTAGGGTCACCACCCATGTGCATATCCCAACAACACATACAAGTATATATGTTGAGATAACTCATGGTGCTTTTCCAATGTAGGACTAAACTTTGCTAGGCATGTTGAGAGGAAGCTCTCTTCATGTCAAGGAGTAAGAGCACCAACAATCTCCCACATATCACAATATATATATGTGTCTATGGTCGAGCGTTCCCCACAATAACTGTCCATTTTGCATTAGGATAGATGTCGATAACGACTTGAATCTTCCCGCATGGGTTAAATAACAGTGTGATACAAAAATGGACTATGCCTTAAATTCTGTACCATAATTGTAATTCTTCCCACTCACAAAGTGTAGTTATATGTGCTTCTGGCTGCACATTAAAGGCCTTGTGCCAGCCTGGTTTCAGAGTATAATTTTGGGCGTCTAGAAGTTTACCCTCAAGAGACGGCATGATATCTCTTTCCATACACTATAGGTAAGTTCTTTATTAAAGAGACATGGCATGAAGCCTTGCACTTCCTTGCGGTGCTGCGCTGCTATGACATGGCCTATAGCCAAGACATTACCCTTATCTGGGAACCTCATCGTAGTGTCATACTACTGCAGCATGAGGTCACAACCTCTTTGTAGTGCCATTCTACCCAGCATGAAGCCTAAGGCTTCCTTGCGGTGTTATGCCGCAATGACATGGCTTACAAGGCCGAGGCTTTACCCCTACCCGGGTACCTCATCGTGGTGTCGTGCCACTGTAGCATGGGGTCATCCTCCCCTTTGTAGTACTGTCTACAACTCTTTAATTTCATTATACAACATTTGGCTACCTGCCTATTTGCGGTGCTATACCGCTATTACTTGGCTTGCAAAGATGAGGCATTACCCCTACCTGGGAACCTCATGGTGGAGTCATCCCACTTTAGCATGGAGTTTTACACATTGTAGTGCTGCGCTACCGTGCTTCCTGTAAAGCACACCAGGCATTCACTCTTCCTGAGAACTTATTAAGGCATTTAAGCCAACCTCAACACATGATCCGTTTTCTGCAGAAAACACATAGTAGACAACAGTGGTTATGGGTTCGTAACCCTTTCATATTTCCAAAAACAAGTACCCACTGTTACATGATAGTTTTCCAGTCAGTGGTCCTCCCTTGAACCGAAAGTTAGATGTCTAGTAGATTTCTCTTTGAACTAATAACATAAAACTTTATGGTAGGATTACAAAAACATACTATCAGAATGCCTTCAAGCCCATCTTCCCTGCTGTGTCTTCAACCAGCTGATGCTTGAGGCCCTTTGTGAACGGATCTGCCAGGTTCTCCTGACTCCGAACATCGATCACTGCAATGACACCTCTTTTGATGAGATCGTTCACTGTCCTGTGCTTTAACCGCACAGTTCTCTTCTTTCCGTTGAAGAGATCATTTGATGCCACCGCCGTAGTCTCTTGGTTGTTGCAGTATATCGAAATTGTCGGTATCTGCGCTCCAACCACTAGAAGATCATACATGAGCTCCCGAAGCCATTCTGCTTCATCTGTTGCGGTATCAAGTACAAAGAACTCAGATTCCATAGAAGACCACGAGTGCATAGTCTGCTTCTTCGACTTCCACGATATAGCAGTTCTACCCATTGTGAAAATGAATCCACCAGTGGACCTCTCACTCTCCAACTCTGAGCACCAGCTGGCATCACTGAAGCCTTCTACTACCGGCGGCTCTCCGCTGAAGTGCAGTGCATATGTTTGAGTCTTTTTGAGATATCTCATAACACGCTTCACAGCTTTCCAGTGCTGAGCACCTGGATTGCTTGTGAATCGACTCAGCATTCCCACAGCAAAAGCTATGTCAGGCCTAGTGGCAGTAGTAGCGTATATCAAACTTTTGATGATGCTGGCGTACTCCAATTGCCTGACATTTTCCTTCGAGTTTGGCTCCAGCTTCTGATCACTTCGGTACGGCGTATCAATTATAGAAATATCAAGATACCCGTATCGAGTAAGCATCTTCTCAATGTAATGAGATTGTGACAGTGCCAATCCAGTGTCTGTCTTGATGATATTGAGTCCCAAGATAACATCAGCATCCCCCAAGTCCTTCATACTGAACTTTGTCGAGAGGAACTTCTTTGTCTCAGTGACACAGCTTATATCCATACCTAATATTAGCATGGCGTCCACGTACAGACAAACGATTACTCCTCTTCCGTCAGTAAATTTAGTATAGACACACTTGTCTGTTTTGCTGACCCTGTAGCCGTTTGACCTTAGAACTTTGTCAAACTTCTCATGCCACATTTTGGGAGCTTGCTTTAAGCCGTATAGAGATTTTACCAACTTGCAGACTTTGTCTTCTAGGCCACTGACGACAAATCCTTCTGGCTGTTGCATATGTTGGCCCATTGGTCTTGGTCAAACCTGATTTTAGTAATTGATCAAACTCTGTCTCGATATAAATGCGAGTTAATTCAGATGTTTACTAACGACGTTTTGGACACTGATCAAAGATGGATATCTACTCCGTTCAAGACCGAAGTTGTTTGCCACTCAGAATGTATTTCCTTCAAAGAAATATAATTTTTCATTTTATTGAGTCTAGGAATACATTGTACACCAAGTCGTACTGGCAAATAGGCTATCCGAAAACGTTTTTCAAAACTGACATATCTTTTCAAAATGACCTAGGTTTTTGAAAAACATCTATTTTTACAAAAAGCTTTTGAAGGACTTTTTCAAAAAGCCAAAAATATTTTTCACAAAATCAACTGACCAACCCCTGACAGAACTCGGCCAGAGTTCGGCCAAGTTGAACGTTTCGTGAACGTTTGATTTTGAACTTGGTCTCCCTTCAGTTGCGGTTTGTTACAAAGAGTTCTGTCCGAATTCTGCCCGAATTCTGTCAGAGTTCTGCCTTTGGAAAAACTATAAATAGAAAAAAATTTCAATCATTTCAAATCACCAATTCACTTTCAATCTCTTCTCTTATAAAGCTTACATTTCTTCCAAAGAGTTCTAAAAAGCTTCTATTTTTAAATCCCAAGCCAGTTACAATCCTCTAGTCGATTTGCCAGTACGGTGCAGTCTAGAAGTTTCAGAGCGATTATAATCAAAGGCTTGATTGAAGATTGACTCTTCACAATTGAAGTTTGTCGAGTTCTTCGTACCAAAGCTCGTGTCTGTAGAAGTTGCAAGGACTTCGTATGAAAACTTACGGGATTTTCCAATAGTGGATTCAACTGGAAGCTAGAGTTCTTCCGACTGGACTAGTCCTCACAAGAGGGAAACCAGTATAAATCTTGGTGTTTGCGTTTTCCTTCTGACCACTCTTTTATTACTGTCATTTATTTTGTGATTATAATTGTATCTGTGATCAAACTGCTAACGAGTTTTTTAATTAGCAATATTTTGCTGCCTACTCTATTCACCCCCCTCTAGAGTATTCTGCTTTACGATTTTGTTCCTACAATTGGTATCAGAGCAGGTTATACAAGTAAAGCAAGATAAAATTGCAGTTATATTCAATTGTTATATAGATCACATAATTACACATGGCAACTATGAAATTAACAAGTGAAGGCCAAGCCACAAACAGACCTCCACTGTTTGACGGCACAAACTACACATATTGGAAAACACGTATGCGTTTCTTTCTGAAATCTCTTGATTTTGACTTATGGTCTGTAGTTTTTGATGGCTACAAAAAGCCCCCTCGTATTAATGTTAATAGAATTTTAGTTGAAAAACCCCATGACAAATATACAGAGGATGAAAAGCAAAAGGCCAGTATTGACGCACGTGCTATTAACGCTTTATTTTGTGCTTTTGACAGAACTGAATTCAACAGGGTGTCTACCTGCACAACATCAAATGAAGTGTGGAAACTTCTCGAAGTAACCCACGAAGGAACAACACAAGTCAAGGAGTCAAAGATCAGCAGACTTACTCAGGAGTACGAGACGTTCAAAATGAAGCCAAGTGAATCAGTCACTCAGATGTTTACAAGATTCTTGGACATTGTAAATCCTTTGTCTTCACTAGGCAAGGATTACAGTAACCATGAGAAGATTCACAAACTTCTACGAGCTCTCACAAAGAACTGGATTCCAAAGGCTACAACAATCATTGAAGGGAACGACCTCTCAACAATGTCTCTGGAAACACTAGTGGGTAAGCTACTCACTCACGAGTTAGAACTTCAAGACTTTGAAGATACTACACCAAAAGAGAAGTCAGAGAAGTCGATCGCTCTCAAGGCTCAACATAGAAAAACTATTAAAGATGACTCTGATGACAGCGACTCCGACTCTGAAGATCAAGCTCTTCTGGTAAGAAAATTCAAGAAGTTCATGAGATTTAACAGGAGAACAAAAGACAGCAACAACAACAACAACAAGGAAGATCCTATTTGCTACGGATGCAAGAAGAAAGGATACATGAAGAAAGATTGTCCAACAACATCATCATCAAAGAAAAGCAGCAAATATGACAAAGGCTACCTGAAGAAATCTACATCAAGGAAGTACTGCAACACAAGCATATAGCATGAAAGTGAAGCCAGCGACTCAGAAAACGAAAAATCAGATGACGCTGCAAATGTATGCTTGATGGCTTACGATCAGGTAATCACTAATCCTCTATTTGATCCTTATGATGATTTCACCTTTGAGCAACTAGGAGAGGCTTTCAGTGACTTGTTAAATAATTACAGGAAACTGCGTAGTAAATATGAAACCTCTAAGAAGGTACTCAAAGAGTACAAAGGTGAAATAGGAAGACTTATCGACCAAATAGATCATGTTTGAAATAATGGCTCTTCAAATGAGTCTGGTGTGCTTTCATCTATTAAGTTGTTGTTATACGAGACTGTTAAGCTATCCGAAGAAAAAGACCAAACTATCATCCAGTTAAAGGAAGACCTATCTAAGGAGAGAAAGAGTCTCCAGTATGCACAAGTCAGAATTGAAACACTTACATCTGACTATACTAGATTATATGACACTTCCAAAAGGTTGGAAATTAGTTTAGGAAAATGGCCTGAAGTTGCTGCTTCCTATTCTAACACGTGTCAATTACCGAATCATCGGAACATGCCCAACACTGTCAGACCAAACCATACCAAAACTATGCCCAAGAAGACTAATAGGCATGCATTTTTCTATACCAGAAAATCAAAACCTACCAATCATGCACCTCACACAACTTTCAATACTCAACAAGCCAAATATCATTATTGTGGCCTCATTGGTCATATATCTTTGTTTTCCATAAATAAATTCACTTTATTTATCGTGTTTCTGAGAAAATTACAACTGTAGGAATCTAATCTAGAAGACGATTACTTTATCCCTTGGACGATACGATGAAGAAAACTCGAACTTCGAAGAACTTGGACAGCAACTGGGCAATCTCTCTGTTCTCTCTGAAAATGACTGTCCTGTCTAATGAAGATGAAGAAACTCTCTTTTATAGAGTTCTGGATAACTGTTCTGAAGCATACGCTCAGTCAGTTACTTGACGTATGCATAACTGCAGGGACGCGTGGCGAATTCTGATGGAGACACGTTGGAGTGCGGTTGAAAGTAGTGGAATATATCTAGGAAAGATTGATGGCATGAATGCCACGTTGCATAACTTCTGAATAAGTAGGTAATTGAGTACAGGACACGTGAGAACGTGTGTTGACTGTACGTTGAAAATCATCCTGGATGCATTTGCTATGATACGCTGTCTTTGAAGAAGAGCCATACGCTAGCTTTTGAAGGTACATGTCTTGCATATACTGACTTGGATCATATAAAGCTGATACGCTCACTTGATTGGGAAGGAGTCGTATGGAGTCCATACGCTCACTTGGTTGGCAAGGAGTCGTATGGAGTCCATACGCTCACTTGGTTGGCAAGGAGTCGTATGGAGTCCATACGCTCACTTGGTTGGCAAAGAGTCGTATGGAGTCCATATGCTCTCTTGGCAAGGAGCCGTATGGAGTCCATATGCTCACTTGGTTGGGCAAGAAGCCGTATGCATTGAGGGAGTAGACACGTGGCTATCTTCAATCTTCTCAAATACGCCATATCTTCAAATACTGACAAATATCTCTCGAGCGTCGTACTGTAGATATGATGGCTGACAGACTATCAGAAATGACAGTAATGATGGCTCTTTATTTATGATGGCTGCTGAGCTGTCCTCGTAAGAGACAAAATCAATTCTCGAAAACCTATACGACGGCTAATCTTCATAGGGTAGCTGTCTTTGCACGAAAGACGAAGTGTCAGATTCATCCTTCATTAAATACATGCTGTGCTGTCATCTCAGGAAATAATAAAATATTTACTGAGCGCACAGCCTTTAGATGAGCGTATGGCCTTGGCTGAGCGTATGGCCTTGAGCGTATGGCTTTGACTGAGCATATGGCCTTGAGCGTATGACTTTGGTTGAGTCTTATGTCAGCGTGTCATAATTTTCACACCCTACAAGACCCCCTTCAAAGTTTTCGAACTTTATAAATTTCAAAAGTTCAAAATTACTTTGAACTTAAAGTGGGAATAAGTCCTGACACGCTGGCATGATTTTGTTATCTTCCTCAATATCAGTGCAAATCTTTAGGGATTCTATTTTAAGAACAGCCGCCGTTTGAACTTCTTCTTTTCTTCTATAAATAGGTCTTCCAAAACCTAATTTATTTCTTTACTTTTGCATTCGTCTTCGAGAGAGAAAAAGAAACTCAAGACTCAACTTCTTCTTCTTCGACTCAAGCTTTATCAAAGGCGCCCAAGGTTGATGCTGCTGCGAAGGGAAAGGGGAAGGCTCCTGCGGAGTCAGCTCAGCCCGCCGCCGCCGCTGCTAAGAAGACTATCGATGAGCGCGTTCGACGAAGTGAATGCCCATTGAAGCCCCTCTATGGTGAGGATGAAGATGATGAACAATAACTATCCCCTATTTAGGGCTCTGGTTAGAACAAAATCATAAAACGTATCCCCTTTTTAGGGTCAAATACGTCAAAAAATACGCTTCCCTCTTTAGGGTTTAGCCGTATCACATATTTTTTGTTTATACGAAAAATATGTTTGGAGCGTATTCTGTATGATAAGCGTATTTTTGATAGAAATGTCAAAATACGCTGTCTTGAAAGAATATGCTATGGCGAGTTGTCTCACTGAGATACGCTAACTCCTGTGTTAGCGTATGTTTTTGATGATCATCTTGTCAACCATACGCTGATACGCTCAAGTTGAACATAAACTGATCTTTTTTTTAAAATCATTCACTTAGGATAAACTGAGCGTAAAAAGTGATCTCTGAATCTGTCATACGCTTAGGATAGACTGAGCGTATGTTGAACTTTGAGTCTGCCATACGCTTAAGGTAAACTGAGCGTATGTTGAACTTTGAGTCTGCCATACGCTTAAGGATATACTGAGCGTATGTTGAACTTTGAGTCTGCCATACGCTTAAGATAAACTGAGCGTATGTTGAACTTTGAGTCTGCCATACGCTTAAGGATATACTGAGCGTATGTTGAACTTTGAGTCTGCCATACGCTTAAGATAAACTGAGCGTATGTTGAACTTTGAGTCTGCCATACGCTTAAGATAAACTGAGTGTATGTTGAACTTTAAGTCTGCCATACACTTAAGATAAACTGAGCGTATGTTGAACTTTAAGTCTGCCATACACTTAAGATAAACTGAGCGTATGTTGAACTTTGCCATCTCTTTGTGTTGAAGATTTCTAACTTCTTATTCTTCTTTTGCAGTGGATATTCTGGCTCAGGAGGCAGAATTTGAAGGATGTGTAGGAAATAACTATAATAGTGACCTATCACATGTTCGTTTTTCCCAATTCGATGGACCTTCCACAAGGATAGCTCTTTTGACAAATCAGGAAAATGATACTTTGCTGAACTTGATGAGTGGACTGCCTTAACAGAGTGTGGATGGTGTTACCCACTCGAAGCCAGCATTTCTTTTCGGAGATGCTATTGACATAAACTCTCAGCCTGCTCTGGATAAAGTATCATACTATTATTATAGGGATGGTGATGTGAATCAGCCAATGTATCTGACTGGTTTATCAAAAAGCATCAACATAGCTCGCTTATTTCATGCGAGTTGTCAAAGACAAATGAAGTAGGATATCACTCCATCCTGTCAAGCAAAAGCTGGGTGGATAGGATATCATCAAGGAAGATTCCGCAGTGGTACTGAACCACATGTCACAGCTTTGCGAGGACTGCTACCTGCCACCATCCCTCCTGAGGACTCGGCACTTCTGAAGCCAGTCAGAGTCCCAATCTTTGTAAACGAATTTGCTCAACTGGAAAATGCTATCTACCCAAAACAGTCTATGAGACTTACTGGTCTGGTGAACCCAGAAAATACTAGATGGACTGCTCTTGTGAGATGGATTCTGAAGAACTTTGATGAACAGTTAAAGGTGATATGCCTATATGATGCCATTAAGTGTACTGCTTATAGTTTTAGGCCAAACCCAGATTTGTTCTTGGCGTTAGCGGAGAGGTATAACTACCGTACCGGCACCTTCATGACTCCAAGAGGCGAGATGGGATTCGCCCTTCATGAAATAGCATATATTTCTCAGCTGCCAACAGCAGATTTGCCATATGAAGAGTGTATCCCTTTCGTTGATGAAATGAATAAGATCTCCGAAGCCAACCCAATGGTTCTTCATGTCTTTGAAGAATTGATGTGCCATTACAGTATTTGTAAGGCTTTTTATAAAGGACAAGGTGGGGAAGGAGATTCCAACTGTTATTCTTCTAAATGGATGGCCTATTTATTTCAAGGCCGTACTGATGAAGTTCAGAAGAAGAAGAAGACTGAGCAATATGTCGGTGAATTTAAACCTCTGAATCAAGCTGAGATTGACAAGCTCATCCGGGACACCACTCATGACGACATCGTCATTGAGGAAGACGAAGGCACCTATAAAGCCGGTGATAGGTTTGAGACCTATATTAAGCAGGGTAGCCGAGAATTATCTGCTGAAGGTCATCTGGCCGGATTTATATCTCTCTGGCTAAGAAAATTTGTAGTACCTGGCACCTGTTCAGCAGACAGGATGCACAGAGGAGTTGTCTTCGCAGCAGTCCGTCTGACTTTCGGGTATAAGATGGATTTGCTGACAGCAATGACATGCCGTCTGAATGCTGGATTAAGGGCATATACAGACAGAATGTTCGAATTGGCAAGGAAGAGCCTTACATCCTTTCCTCGGGTAGAAATGTCCTTTACATATTTATTTGGGTGGCTGCTTCTGCATTTCGAATCTCTCATGAATGCTGGGATGGCTAGACCAGATGATATCTTTCTGGAAAGATACAGTCACACACCAAAGTGGAAATATGACACTTTGACAGATTGCAGAACTATATTAAACAGGGGAGAACTATGGAGCTTCACTTGTGTTCCTCCACCTGTTGGTTATGAAACCATGCTTGGGAGGTTGATTGATGGCATTGGTGGCAATGAATTGGATGAGATTCAACATAAATGGCTAAAGAGGATCAGGCCATCTCATTTAATTTGCCGCCGTGACAACATCACCTATCTGGAGCCATATCTTCCGAGTAGGTTTGCTCGGCAATTTGGTTATGATCAGTTGCATGTGGGCAATACAACGACATATTTTGGTTATCAAGGCGAGTTGATTGATGGTGCCAGAGCTTGGATATATTACATTGCTAAAGGTACAGGGACTACCTTTTCCATGCCAGATTCGGTCACCTATCAGAGAGGAGCTAGAATATTGGCGTCTTATGCCAAATTCTATGTATCAGCTAATATCTTTGATGAAAAATTCAGCATCTTAGGTAGAAGCTTTATTCATATTGAAAAGAAATCAACCAAATCAGCCCTGCCTAGAGATTGTCATGACCAAAAAGATCCTCTGGCTACTGATGAAGTTGATGATGAAGTTTTAGAAACTTTCTTCTCTGATGACCTTCATCAACCATTACATGTACCCATCGGGAGTGCTGAAGAGAGTATATCTGCCGATAATACCCCGAAGAGGAAGCGGGGCAAAGGTGTTGCTGGGCCTGCCCTAAAAAGAGTCACTCGAGCAGAGACTCAAAATCGTGGAGGAATTACCATTCCAGGGACTTCTCCTGCTTCCAATCGAGTCAGAGATGCTGATGAAGCAGGTAGTGATTCAAAAGACAATTATCCTACTGTTCCATTCACAAAAAGAATATGAAGGAAAGTGATAGTTTCAAAAACTAAATCCGTAATTTGTCTCGATGCAGAGAGTCCTACCGATCGTGCTGTGCGATTGGCTTCAGAAAAACAAGCTGCCTTTGATTTTTCTGTGAAGACAGAACCTGTTGAAGAAGATATTCCTGAACCTGCTGGGTCATCCATGCCTTCTGATATAGGATCGATTCCGCCAATGGCCGATGATGCGCAGGTGATTAGTCAACCTGTGGTAGAGGTCGAGCATCAGACTGAAACAGCTAATGACTTACTGATTTCGGAAGAATCAGTGAAGGAAGCCACTACTCTCAGACCAATTGCTGAAATTTCGGAGGGCAACAAGAGTGACGACGAACAGGTTGACTATGAACCTTCGTCTCATTCTTTTGAAGAAGAGGACATGGAGATAGATGATGAATCACCATCTAAAATTCCAATTGATGTACTGAAGACCATTGGTCAACACTCAGGGTTGACACCAGAGCCGGAGAGGCATATAGAAATTTAAGTTCCGAGTACTTCTGGGGCGGGCAGCAGTGAAATAAACCCCGTGTCAGAAAGCACTCTGAATAGACTACGAGTTGGGCTGAATGACCCAAAGGAAACTGAATATGAACCAGCTCCAGGTAATATTTTATTCAGCAAAGTTTCGTCTTTTCCTTGCTTTATTGTCCTTTAGTTTTGATCATCCTTCTTTGATTCCAACAGCTGTAGGAACTGCACCGGCTATGAGTTCTACTCAAGCCCCACTTGTCCAAACTGATGTGGGTGAGGGGAGTTCACATTTGCCGAGTTCTCCAAAAATACTCACTTCAGCTCCCAGAATAGAGGCTCCTCCTGCTCCTTCTTCTACTGTTGCAGCGACTCCCAGTTTTGACACAGGGATAGCAAAGATCATGGGGATGTATTCAGATATTATTTATTCATATCTGGATACATTCTCGAGACGACTTATGAAGGATGAGACTATGCCCTTTTCGAGTCTTCGAGAGGCGACTAGTTTTCCACTTTCAGCTTTGAGACAGGCTGGTTATGAGACCCAATGTGTCTTTTTTGAACATCTCCTGAATGATTTAGAAGCAAATATCCATAAATACTGGGAGATTAAAAAGGAGGATATTAAGTCTCTGACTGCAGCTGAGATTACTTAATTGGAGAATGAAGCTCAAGCTCAGCACATTGCTCTGACAGAATTCCTCGCTCAGTCTTCTAAAGAGTTAATGGCGAAAGACGAAGAAATAATAAGTACTCGTCAGAATATGGAGCGCCTAGAGAAAGGTGAAGCGTCAAAAGCTGAAGAGCTTAGAAAGTTGAGGGAAGAGCTAGCTCGTCTTCAGGAGCAAATTGCCTCCGTAGAAAAAGAACAATCAGAGATTGCTACTGATCATAAATCTGAAGTTGAACGCTGTCAATTTTTACAGCAAGAGCGAGAATTGATGCAAACCAATCAGATTGAAGAGACCAATTACCGTAGCTCTATTATTGTAGAATATGACCAACGGATGATTGGAGCTGAAATAGCAGAGCGAATCAAGAAAGCTCATGACGAAAAGATGAATAATGTAATCATTCGTATTCAGGAGATAATTACTCCTCCTAAATAGATCTTTTACATTTATCATGTATTGAAGTTTTGGTACCCATTTGTAATCAATGTTTTGATTTTGATTGAAATAAATATTTTGACTTGATTTCAATTCTGTGGATGATATTTTTGTAGAAAACATATTCAGAGGTAAATAATACATGACATATTTCAATAAAATAGAATATACAAATAAACTTTGTAACTCTATCATGATATTAAACCAAAGATAATTTTAGTTTAATACTGATTAGAGAAAACAGAATTCAGATATAAAGATATCTTTGGATTCTATTTTCCATGATCTTTGGACTCGGAAATCAAAAGACGAGATATCATTTTCATAGAATAGAAAATATGATACATACTGAGATAGAAAATTCAGAGGTAATATGGACATGATTTTCTATACAAGATCTTTATTAAATCTACTGGGGATCTAATAAGACAAAATATCAAATTCTCTAGGAAAATGATACATGGTAGAATATCAGTTTTCTCTGGGGATAACGATATCGAGATAACTTTTGTAGAGAAGAATTAACTTTGATTTTATATTTGCTGGAGAATGATGAAAATATTATACATAATATTTTTTTAAGAATTTGCCATTGATAGGCATCATCGTGACTTTCCCATCCATAGAGGCAAGCTGGTATGCTCCGTTAGAGAAGACTTTGTTTATTACGAATGGGCCTTCCCATTTCGCGTCAAATTTGCCTTTGCTCATATGTGTCATGGTCATAGGACGTCTGACAGTAAGGACCAGTTCTCCCTTCTGATATGCTCTGACTTTGACTTTCCGGTTAAAAGCTTTTGAGATTCGGGCCTGATACAGCTCGATATTTTGTTGAGCATACAATCGCTTTTCATCTAGAGCTTCCAATTCTTGAAGTCGAAGACGATCATTGTTTTCTGTGGTAAGTTCATTGGAGATTGTAATTCTCAGAGAAGGAATCTGGATCTCAAGGGGAAGAACAGCTTCACACCCATATACCAAAGAGAAAGGCGTACATCCGGTTGTATTGCGAACTGTGGTGCGGTAGGCCCATAAACATTCACCAAGCTTCTCGCTCCAGTTGCGTTTGTTGGAAGAAACAAACTTTTTCAAGAGTTTGATGATCGTTTTATTGAAAGCTTCTGCCAATCCATTAGCTGCTGGATTATATGCTGTAGAAGCTAAATTATTGATCCGACGATCATCGCAGAATCGAGTAAATTTCTGACTGACGAACTGCGGTCCGTTATCATGGATAATACGCCGAGGAACACCAAATCGATAGATGACATGATGTTTGACGAAGTTAATAACATTAGAAGTTTTGACTTCAGATAACGGGATTGCTTCAGCCCATTTGGAAAAGTAATCGGTTATTGCTAGAATAAACCGATGTCCTTTTGATGATGGTGGGTTGATAGGACCAATGACGTCCATGCCCCAAGCCTCAAAGGGCCATGATGTCGCTGTTGGGTGTAAGAACTCTGACGGTTGATGGATAAAGTCTGCATGAATTTGACAGGCTTTACATCTCCGAGCATATTGAATGGCGTCAGCCACCATCGTGGGCCAATAATAACCCATACGTCGGATACGATCTTGAAGTTTAGGACCTGGTTGATGGGCTCCACAAATACCATCATGTGCTTCACGGACAATCTGTTGTGCTTCTTCACCAGTGATGCATCGGAGGAGAAGACCGTCGTAGGACCGACGATATAGTGTCTTTGTTGTATGATTATAATAGAATCTGAGAGATCGACGCCGGATAGACGCTGCTTCACTCGGATTATCAGGAAGTATGTCATATAATACAAAGTCTAAAAACGGACGTCTCCAATCTTTAGTTATGGCTTCTGTTTTATTAGAAAAGTCATATTCCATAGTAGAATCGGAAGAAGATAAGGACACTTTGTCAAACTTTAATCCGGTATCAAAGTTGAGAGAATCTTCATGGGGATTATGGGGAAAAGCCAAAGCCAGATTATTCTCAACGCAGAATAGTTCTTGGTTATAAACCACTATTACTTGCTGACGTCTGATTGGTATGGCTAACACAGCGGCTAGATTAGCCAAAGCATCGGCTTCTATATTATAGGCTCGTCGGACATGTTCAATAAAGAAACCTTCAAAGGATGAGGCCATAGAGAGTGCTGCTCGATAATAAGGTATCAAATCCTGATGACGAACTTCATACGTTCCTCTGATCTGATTGATGATAAGCTTGGAGTCTCCATAAACTTCCAAATATTGAATATCTAGATGTTTAGCAAGTTGAAGACCAATGAGCAACACATTGTATTCGACTATATTGTTTGAACATGATTGATCCAGAGAATAAGCCCTCTGAATAGTTAGTCCTTATGGGGATACAAGAACAATCCCAACTCCGGTGATAATATAGCCATTAGGACCTATTCTAGATGCTCCATCAAAGAATAGACGCCAAGTAGGAATTTCTTCAGAAACCAGATTTGAATCCAGGACTTCATCAGGAATCTCATCATATAATTTAGAATCTTCTGGAACCGCATGAGCTGCCAGAAAATCAGCAAGAGCCTGTCCTTTAACTGACTTCTGAGGAATATAATGCATGTCGTATTGAGCTAACAAGATTCCCCAATTAGCTAGTCTGGAGTTGAGAATACCAGGTTTTTTCATTATAATCCTGATGGGATTCACTCTGGAATGACGTGAATCGTTTGACCGATAATATAATGTCGCATTTTCTGAACAGCAAACATTAATGCTAGGCATTCTTTCTCGATTGGAGAATAACGCGGTTCAGCGCCTGTCATTGTGCGACTGAGATAATAAATAGCCTGTTCATGGCCGTCTTTATTTTTCTGAGCGAGTAATGCACCAAGAGAATGATCCATGGCTCGAACATATAGAAGGAATGGTATTCCCGAGACGGGAGGTACCAAAACTGGAGGGTTCATGAAATACTGTTTGATATCGTCAAATGCTTTTTGATATTCTTCGTTCCAGACGAAAGATATACGTTTCTTCAGAAGTTTGTTGAATGGTCTGCAGCGTCCTGATAAGTTGAAATAAATCTCCTGATATAAGCAATTCTTCCTTGAAATCCTCGTAGCTCTTTTAAGGTGCGTGGAGGACGCATCTCTTGAATGGCTTTGATCTTCTCGGGATCCACGTGTATACCTTTAGCGGTAATGACGAAGCCGAGAAATTTACCACTAGAGACGCCCAGGAAGGACTTAGTAGGGTTCATTTAAAGTTGATGCTGACGCATTAAATCAAAGATAGTCTTCAAATCTTGGATATGATCCTCCTTTCGTCGACTTTTGACTGCAATATCATCAACGTAGCATTCGACTATTTTTCGGAGATGTTCACAAAATATAGTGCTTATTGCTCGCTGATATGTTGCTCCTGCATTTTTGAGACCAAACGGCATCACTGTATAACAGTATGTACCGATCGGCGTTCTGAAGGAAGTGTGTCTTTCATCATCTGAAAACATTTTGATTTGATTGTATCCCGAATACCCATCTATGAATGACATTCATTCGAAACCACATGTGTTATCGATCATGACATCGGTAATTGGAAGAGGAAACTCGTCTTTAGGACAAGCTGTATTGAGATCGCGAAAGTCTATACAGACTCGGATCTTGCCAGTCTTTTTAAGGACAGGAACGATGTTAGCCACCCATTCAGGATGTTGTTCCTCTCGAATAAATCCGGAAGCCATAAGCTTGTTGACTTCAGCTTCAATTGCATCCATAATGTCTGGACGAAATCGTCGCTATTGTTGTTTAACTGGTTTAGCATTTGGCATGATATTAAGTTTGTGCATTGCGATCTTCGGATCTAGTCCCGGCATATCCTCGTAACTCCAGGCAAAGACATCGATATAATCATGAATAAGCTTGATCATGTCTTGCTTATCTGTTTCTGAAAGACTTTCACTGATGAATATTGGTTTAGGGGACCCTTCTTCACCAACATCAATTTATATCAGTTTATCTTCAGTAGGAGGTTCTCTCTGCTCGAACCTGAATTCCCATTGATTATCTAATCTTTGAGCCCATTGTTCTGATTCGGGTGATATTTCAAAATCATCCTCATCTTCATCATTTTCTTGCGGGCCATCAACAGAGACCATATTGATGGATAGAATAGAGCGATGGAGATCGCCAATACCTGTGTCAGAATCCCAAGAAAGGGAATCGGAAGACTCAGATCGTTCGTCTTCAGATCGTTCGTCTTCATCGAATTTTGAATCTTCATGGACTATGTTGATAAAGGAGGCAGGAGCAATGTAACCCAAACCACATTTTGTCCTTCCGTATTTTAATGGAGGAATTCGAACAGGCATTCTTCTTCTTTTTCCATTATTGAGGCTGGTTCTGAAGTCATAACCCATATTCTTGATGATATTTTTGGATTGCTGACTGTAGCGACGTAATTGTAACCTTCTAGTATCTTCGTTGGTGTCATCTTCTTCCAGGTTAAGAGGATTCTGGGGTCCTTTATAGAAGAATATTGGATTTTCTCCCTTCTTTCTAATAGGGACCACGAAGTATGATTTTTGTATGGACTCCAATGAAACGTCTGTATGAAGAGTTTGAACAACTCCTATAGTTAGTGGCTCTAAGCTATCTAGTAATTGTAAATAATTTTGTACATGATTACATACATCAATATACTGCAAAGGAGATGCTTCATTAATATTAGATACTATATTTACAACAGAAGGCTGAGCCTTATTAGACTTAGTCAAATTAATGACAAAAGGGGGAGAGGAAGAGCGATCAGAAGTTTTGTTTCGATTAAGATCGATAACAAAAGGCTCAGAAGAGGTGAGCTCCCTTGAAGAAGATCGTGGATAAGTAGTACGTCCACTGACTGGAATGACTAAAGTATTTGGTCTAGCCTGAGAAGGTGGAGGGGGAGTGGCACGTCCACTGACGGGAATTATCAGCGAACTTTGTGGAGCTTGGGAAGACGATACAGTAGTACGTCCACTGACAGGAATTATCAGTGAGCCTTGTGGAGCTTGGGCAGACGATACAGTAGTACGTCCACTGATAGGAATTATCAGTGAGTCTTCTTCAGATGATTTAGCAGATTGCGGAGGAGTGATACGCCCTTTTACAGGAATAACAAAGGTATCGACTTTTGATATCTCATCGTCGTTATCCATAGCTTGCAAGACTTTTGAGTATTCATCTTTGTACATGCGAGTGTCATTGAAGTAAGCTTCGACTCCTTTGAATGGATAGAGATCTGCAACCTCCTTTTGAACTTCTCCATTATCATCAACATATTTGAAGCACTGATGAAGAGTCGAAGGAACGATATTATGTTCATGCAAGAATGGTCTCCCCAATGGAGCATTGTATGAGCAACCATGATTATCGATGATGTAAAAAGTAACTTTAGTGCGAAGATCGCCTATTTGAAATTTGAGGCAAATTTTGCCCAAAGGCTCACTTTTTCCTTGATTGAATCCCAAGATGGTAGTGATAGTGCTGGAAAGACTATGCACAGGTATCTTCAGTGCATCTAGCATAGCCTTTAGCATAATACTGAGAGCGGATCCTGGATCAATCAGTAGACGGTCAACCTTCATAGAATCGATATATCCTGTATGATATAAAGGACGGTCATGTCGATTATCCTCTAGCAGCATATCGTTCTGCGTAAAGGTAATGTTTGGAATAAATTCCAATACATTATGGCAATGAGAGACAGATTCTGATTCCAACTTCTTGAGGAAAGTTAGGCAAGTTTCTGCTTGCAACAGCGCTTCACTCAGAGTTTCTCGAGTCTCTTTAGAGAGGCGTAAGAGCTCGAAGATTGATAATTTAGCTGGTGTATTGGCTAGTTGAGCTAATATATCAAAATTATAAGGCTTTTCAAGTCCTGTAGGAGATGACTTCTTCAATGGTTTATCGAAGCGGACTTGTTGTTTGCCTTTGTCAGCTGCTGTTGGCTTAGAAGGAACCGTCTCAACAGGAACATTTGAAGGTTCTTCAGTAGAGATGGGTGTTGGAACTGTAACCGGGGGGATATCGGGAGTTTCTTCAGGAATGTCAGCATAATCTTTCAGATATATTTTTCCTGATCGAGTTCCAGCATGAACTTCGACTTCAGATTCAGGTTCAGATTCTATCGAAACCATATTACAATTCTTCATCTTGCTCTTGGTTCTTTTATGCTTGATGATAGCTTCATTTCAAAAACCAAGGCCAACACGAGATTGATTATGCCTCAGTGATGGCTAAAGGTGCTCGGAGTCCTTTGCCTGAGTTCAAACCAGGAGCAGTGGCTAGATCATAACCCATCTTCGCCATTAATTCACGAGATTGTGAACTGTATAGATGAAATGCAGGCTTGTACCTATCTTCAGATTGAGGTACAGGTTTTATCTCCGTAGGGAGTGAATTTCCTGCCAAGATGAAAGTAGAGGTTAGATAAAAATTGGGTGTGATACTAGAAGTCACATTGCATGACTTAGTCTTCCCGAGTTTCTTTTTAGATAAAGAAGTCTTCCGAGGAGAAGAGGAAGAAGTCTCAAACTCCGTCATTAAATCCGGGTGGATCCACATGATCTCTCCCTTCTTAGTTGTGACAGGAACAAGTCCTTCATTCTGTGCTAGTGGGATGTTCACAACTTCGAGAGTTGCTTTGGGGATAGGAACAATCCCACTTTCCACCATTAAAGGAGGGAAGTCACCGAACTGCATTGAAATTACATTTGCTGTGACTGTCTTGTCTTTGGGTGTCAGTGTCACAGCTCCTGATTTAATCATCTCTTGTATCTTTCCTTTTAATACATAGCAAGATCGGATTGTATGACCCAACATTCTATGATATGGACAGTATTTTGGATGATCTGTCTTGTTGGCTTTATCAGGCTTTTTGATTTCTGGCAATTGTATTTTGTTACCTTTGAGCAAGCATTCAAAGATACCCTGAACATCGTCATCGTCGAAAGAATATTCTTCCTTCGGCCGAGGAGGTCTCTGTTGTTGATTTGTTGGAGCTGGGTAGCTTGGGTAGCCTTTACCTCTTGACTACTGCTTTGGAGATTGACTTCAAGAGCCTCTTTCCCTTTTCGATTATTGGGTCGAGTACTATTGCTAGCACTCTGATTTGATTCCTTGGGAGCCATTTGTACCCCCAGGCCTTTGAAGGTCTCAGCACTGACTTCGGCAGCTTTGGCACTGATGATGAATGAAGGCCAATCTTGGAACTGAGTGGACCCTGTCCACATGCTGATGATTGGTAAGAGATTCGACTTGCAAGTGTCGATAGTAACAGCATCGGGAGTTCCGAGAGGCATTTTGAGGGCTTCTCTTCTGAATCTTTCAATGAAGTCCTCGGTAGTCTCATTATTTTTCTGTTTAATTCTTATGAGGGCTGACATGGTCATGTCATTGAGCCCTTCATAGAACCGTTCAAGAAACATTTGTTTGAAACCGGCAAATGAGGTAATGCACCCATCAGGAAGACTTCTATACCATTCATAAGCTGTTCCTTTGAGACATCCGACGAACACCCGAGTGAGAAGGGCATCGCTTGGTTGCAACTGATCAGTCATTACTTCAAAGTGATTAATGAACTGACTTGGGGAGGTAGTCCCATCAAAGAAAGAAATGGTCGGAGGTTTGTATTTTGGTGGATACGACACTTGCTTCCATTCTATCGGATAAGGTTGCTTGATGCCTAACCTTTGTAAACCATCCTTTTGTTTAAATGTCTCAAATTGAGTTCGAAGATTCCTTAACTCTTCAGTAACAATTCCGGAAGATTGTGGAGTTATAACTTGTTGAGTGTAATTGGGAGGAGGGACTGTAGCATATGTACCACCCCCAGCTCCGGACTGACTTGGAGTGGATTGTACAGGAACATTAGATTGTACCCCCGGAATAGTAGAGGATTCCGGATTTGGGGCAACGGGAGTATTTAATACCACTGGTGGTACTGTTTGTTGAACTTGCTGAGTTTGATGCTGAGCTTGCATAAGAGTGTGCATAGCATTCAATGTATTTGCCATAGCTCGCAACTGTTGTTCCAAGGAAGAAATCCTCTGTTCATGAGCTTCAGTGCTAGTTGAAGGTTCATGATTGCCGTCTACCATGTAAGTAGTAATCATTCGAGGAATAGATGATGAAACGGTCTGTTCTGAATCATCGTTGTGTGAGTCAGTATCTTTCCCGGGACTATTTACAGGAGTCAATACTGGAAAATTGGACTCTCCAAGGAAGTCCTCTGTGATCTCTGGATTATCATTTGGATGAGAAGAAGAAGAGACCCTGGCCAAGGCTCCGGTCCTGGATCGGGTGCCGAGATAAACACCATCTTCAGAATCTGATATAGCATCAGACCATATGCTACCCCCAATATTTCTGGAGGTCATGTTGGCAGAAGCATAAAGAGGTTCATCTTCATCCAATATTGGTTCATATTGAATCCGTTCGAAAACAGATCGTCTTTTTGGTGAACAACAACACTGAATCACAACCCGAGGTTGGAAGTTGCAACCATGCTTTTCATGGCAAATATGAGCAATGTCATAGCCAGATGGAGTGTCGATTCTCCGTTTGTTCTGCAAATACTCCCGGAGATCTGTAGGAACAGATTGGGAAGTACTTAAAGATAGTTTCTGTGTAGAAACTTGTCTTTTGTTCTTCTGCCTTCTCGGTTCTTGAGTGTATAAAGACTGATTAATTTGAGCAACATAGTTCTTGGCATATTCTGCATCAGGGTCTAGTATACTTGTCTCCGTGGAACCGAGACGATTCTGATTAAGTTTGTTACGCAGATCCGTAGGAGATATAACTTTGGTATCAGTCTTGGATACTTGTAATTTGCCTTTCTCAGATCAAGAAATTTTGAGAGAAGGAAGATGGACATTATTCCGACTGGGAGTCGGTAATAATCCCTCTTTAGAGGAAGTAGCCAAAAGGCATTTTTTTTTGTTTGATCTAGTAAGAGTACTAGTCAAATTACCTCCAGAGGTAAAGACCTTAGGAGTAGAGGAGTTGACTAAAGAGTCTTTCTCTTTGGTTGGCACAAGATGTGCAAGTTGTGGGGGAATCATTTGTATGTTCTGTGGAAGAGAACCCCCAGCCTGATTTTGAGAAACAGTCAAAGGACTGTACCTGTTAGCATACGCTGACTTCAGTTTGGACTTCTGGTCATACGCTGCCTGTTTACTAGCATACGCTGGCTTTGGCTTAGCGTAAACTGCCTGCTGTTGGCTTTTGTACGCTACCTTTACCGTACGCTGCCCTTTGACTGCTATACGCACAGAGTCATTAATGGCTAAAGAGCCGACTGCTGTCGTAAGAATAGAGGGAGAAGAGACTTTGACATGTCCAGAGATGGTTTTCCTTGGACACGCTGACTTGGTTAAAGAACCCACTTTGTCAGCGTGACTAGGAGAAGCTACTGTTGCCGTGTTCAGAGAAGCCGAAGCATGTTTCGTTGAAGTTGAAGACGTGTTCTTATCAGCGTGAGAAGTGACAGAAGCGTCTCGGGCTGTCGAAGAAGACTTAGGGACATAGACAGAGTGTCCCTTCTTTTTGGCAGCAGGAAGAGCGGAGGAAGCAGTTCGGCCCTCCTTCGCCTTGAGCATTTCTTCGTAAGCAGATTGGTCGAATTGTACGACCATCGTCTTCTTCGTCAAGCCGATCGACGAAGTATCGCATTGAGTTGTTGCTATCTCGTTGGAGGAGACAGCTTTCCCCAGCAGAGTCGCCAATTTATTTTCTATAAATAAATTCACTTTATTTATCGTGTTTCTGAGAAAATTACAACTGTAGGAATCTAATCTAGAAGACGATTACTTTATCCCTTGGACGATGCGATGAAGAAAACTCGAACTTCGAAGAACTTGGACAGCAATTGGGCAATCTCTCTGTTCTATCTGAAAATGACTGTCCTGCCTAATGAAGATGAAGAAACTCTCTTTTATAGAGTTCTGGATAACTGTTCTGAAGCATACGCTCAGTCAGTTACTTGACGTGTGCATAACTGCAGGGACGCGTGGCGAATTCTGATGGAGACACGTTAGAGTGCGGTTGAAAGTAGTGGAATATATCTAGGAGAGATTGATGGCATGAATGCCACGTTGTATAACTTCTGAATAAGTGGGTAACTGAGTACAGGACACGTGAGAACGTGTGTTGACTGTATGTTGAAAATCATCCTAGATGCATTTGCTATGATACGCTGTCTTTGAAGAAGAGCCATACGCTAGCTTTTGAAGGCACATGTCTTGCATACACTGACTTGGATCATATAAAGCTGATACGCTCACTTGATTGGGAAGGAGTCGTATGGAGTCCATACGCTCACTTGGTTGGCAAGGAGTCGTATGGAGTCCATACGCTCACTTGCTTGGCAAGGAGTCGTATGGAGTCCATACGCTCACTTGGTTGGCAAGGAGTCGTATGGAGTCCATACGCTCACTTGGCAAGGAGCCGTATGGAGTCCATACGCTCACTTGGTTGGGCAAGGAGCCGTATGCATTGAGGGAGTAGACACGTGGCTGTCTTCAATCTTCTCAAATATGCCATATCTTCAAATACTGACAAATATCTCTCGAGCGTCGTGCTGCAGATATGATGGCTGACAGACTGTCAGAAATGACAGTAATGATGGCTCTTTATTTATGATGGCTGCTGAGCTGTCCTCGTAAGAGACAAAATCAATTCTCGAAAACCTATACGACGGCTAATCTTCATAGGGCAGCTGTCTTTGCACGAAAGACGAAGTATCAGATTCATCCTTCATTAAATACATGCTGTGCTGTCATCTCAGGAAATAATAAAATATTTACTGAGCGCACAGCCTTTAGATGAGCGTATGGCCTTGGCTGAGCGTATGGCCTTGAGCGTATGGCTTTGACTGAGCGTATGGCCTTGAGCGTATGACTTTGGTTGAGTCTTATGTCAGCGTGTCATAATTTTCACACCCTACAATCTTCTTTATGTAGAATCAGAAAGTTAGTAGATTTAAATGTTTATGCATGGATACCAAAAACTAACCAGTCAGGACCCTATAAGAAATGGATACCAAGAGTTTCATCTGCAAATTGTTTTGTAGGTGGAACGCCCTTCACATGCTAGGAGCAAATGGATCCTCGATAGCGGTTGCTCACGGCACATGACCGGTGATGCTTCATTATTTGCAATACTTTCGAAGAAGAATAAAAAAAGATACGTCTCCTTCGGTAATAATTTAAGAGGGTACATAATCGGTATCGATGACATTGGTAAGGCTTCCTATCCTGTAATTAAAGATGTCTATCTAATTACCGAGTTAAAACATAATATGCTCAGCATAAGCCATTTAGCTGATCATAGTTATGGAATTAACTTCGTCAAAGACAAATGCTTATAGTTGATAGTTCAACTGGTAGTACAATCTTTGAAGGTATCAGGGAAGACAATATATATGTTTTCTATTTGTTGGAAGATGCTAACAAAGCAGGTAGATGTTTGATGGCCAAAAGTATTGAGAGTTAACTATGGCATATGAGACTCGGTCACGCAAACATGGATACAATTTCTAGACTATCTACAAAGAAGTTGGTACGCGGCTTACCGGACATATCTTTCAAAAAGGATACGGTATGTAGTGAATGTAAAAAGAACAAAGCTACCAAATCCGCATTTAAATCCAAAAACACTGTAAGTACCATTAGACCCCTACAACTGTTGCATATGGACTTATTTGAAACAAGTAGAATTGCTAGCCTAGGTGGTAAGTTATATGCATTTATCATTGTAGATGATTTCTCTAGATATGCATGGGTTTATTTTCTTGCACGTAAGAATGATGCATTATCAGAATTCGTCACCTTTTGCAAGAAAGTACAGAATGAAAAAGGGTTCATGATTACTCGCATTCGTAGTGATCATGGCGGCGAATTTGAGAATGCAGAATTCAAGCAATTTTGTGACACACACAGTTATTTGTATGAATTTTCTTGTCCTAGGACTCCTCAACAAAATGGAGTTGTGGAACGTAAGAACAGAACTCTATCTGAAATGGCTAGAGTAATGTTAAACCTGTTTAGCCCACCTAGATACTTTTGGGCTGAAGTTGTCAATACAGTGTGCTACATTCTCATTAGGATTCTAATTCGACCTATATCGAATAAGGCTCCCTATGAACTATGGTTTGATAGAACACCCAATGTTTCATATTTCAAGATTTTTGGTTGTAAATACTTTATTCTTAATACTAAAGACAATCTGAGTAAATTTGATAAAAAAAAAGGCCGATGAAGGTATATTTTTAGGTTATGCAGCAAAAAACAAAGGATACAGAGTCTTCAATAAAAGAACCATGATCATCGAAGAATCAATCAATGTCAAGTTTGATGAGTTAAATCAACACTTAGACGATGACGACAATGAAGACATGATCACACCAAGTACAGCTACTACAAAACCTTCACACCAAGCACCAACTAAGTCTTCAAGCAAAGATGCAAGAACCAGCAATCCTGAGGCTACACCAAAGGAGATGAGATTCTTGGCTGATCATCCAAAAGACTTGGTAATTGGTGAGATTACCAAGGATGTAAGTACTCGTTCCTCTAATAAAGATATAGCTTCTTGTGTTGCTTTTGTTTCGCAGTTTGAACCTAAAAATATTGAAGAAGCATGTAGTGATAATTTTTGGTTAGATCTATGCAAGAGGAATTAAACCAATTCGAACGGAATCAAGTTTGGGAACTTGTTCCCATGCCCATTGATCATCCGGTCATTGGCACCCGATGGGTATTCTGAAACAAACTGAACGAGAATGGTTTAGTGACTCATAATAAGGCTCGACTCGTAGCTCAAGGATACAATCAAGAAGAAGGTATCGACTACGATGAGACTTATGCCCCAGTTGCGAGATTAGAATCCATTCGCATGTTATGTTCATTTGCATATTTTTATAATTTTAAGTTATTTCAAATGGATGTCAAAAGTATATTTTTAAATGGTTTTATAAAAAAAAAGTTTAAGTAGCTCAACCTCCCGGTTTTACTGATTTCAAATATCTTGAATATGTTTTCAAGTTAAAGAAAGCCTTATACGGTTTGAAACAAGCCCCTCGTGCTTGGTACGATCGTCTAAGCCCTTTTCGACTTGATAATGGTTTTTCAAAGGGAAAGATTGACACTACATTGTTTATAAAATCTTTGAATAACAACATTCTTTTGATTCAAGTCTATATAGATGATATTATTTTTGGATCTACTGATGAATCTTTTTATCAAAATTTTTCAAAGTGTATGCAGAATGAGTTTGAGATGAGCATGATGGGAGAGCTGAAATTCTTTCTCGGACTGCAAATCGAACAAACCAACAATGGAACGTTCATAAATCAAGCAAAGTACACAAAAGATCTATTAAAGAAGTTCGACCTAGAAGCAGTCAAGCCACTTAGCACTCTAATGGTGACTTCAACCAAGCTTGATACCGATGAACAAGGCAAACCCGTCGACATACGTAAGTATCGAGGTATGATCGATAGCTTAATGTATTTAACTGCTAGTCGACCAGACATTATGTTCAGTGTTTGCTTGTGTGCACATTTTCAAGCTAATCCTAAGGAATCACATCTGTGCGCAGTTAAGCGTATCTTCCGATACCTTAAAGGCACTTCTTCTGTCGGCTTATGGTATCCCAAAACTACGTCATTTGACCTAACCGGTTATTCTGATGCTGATTTTGCCGGATGCAAAGTAGATAGAAAAAGCACTAACGGCACATGTCATTTCCTAGAAAAAGTTCTAGTCTCTTGGTTTAGCAAAAAGTAAAATTATGTCGCATTATCAACAACCGAGGGTGAGTATATCGCCGCAGGACGTTGTTGTGCACAAATTTTGTGGATGAAGCAAACTTTAGAAGACTATGGATTACATTTTACATACATACCCATTTTCTGTGACAACACTAGTTCTATCAATTTGACTAAGAATCCAGTATGTCACTCTCGTACTAAACATATCGAGATTCGACATCACTTTCTTAGAGATCATCAACAAAATAGAGATATAGACCTTGTATACATAGACACACAGAATCAATTAGCTGACATTCTCACAAAACCTCTAGCGGAAGATCGTTTCAATTATTTACGTCGAGAATTAGGAATTTTAGATGTCAATAATATTAATTAATTTTGTTTTATTAATTATTTATTTAATACTCAAAAACTGTTTTTGAGACAAGCATAAAAAGAGTCTGTCTGTCACCACGACTACGGTCGAAGCGAAGCGGTATTTAAGAGTTTCCCGATGAACCTCCGTTAGCTGGGACAGTACTCCTACAGCTAATCTGAGACAGATGCTGAGTAAAGAATATTAATTTATAAAATAATATTAATAGTATTATTTGAAATTTAAAATTACTAAACTCTGAATTAAACATTTGAAACGAATTAATGAAAAAGATGTGGTCCCACAAAATTTTGTTTATATAAATATATAGCTAGGCAAACCTTGGCGAATTCAGCCCGAGTTCGGTCCTAATTCGGCCAGAATTCTGCTGGGTATATATATGTACCAGTCAGAACCCGAGGCCCCCTCTTCTTCATTCTTCCAAACCTCGTCAAAACAGCAGCAGCCGTGCCCCGAAAACCTTAGCTCTTGTCTACCTTCCTTCTTCCAATCCATGTGGAAATCTTCGTCCAAAATTTGGATTCGTACGGAGAATCTCGTCCTCTACAGCATACTTGATTCTCGGAAGGTATAATTCCTTCTCTCCTCCACTTTCAAATTATTAGGGTTTCTAGAATTTGGGATAGAATGCCTAAGGGATTCAATCCATTCAAGAGGAAGAAGACCAATGCCAGTGAAGAGGCATCATCTTCTGATCCGTATACGGATTCTCTCTTTTCTTCGGTCCAATCGGATAACGGTGCATCGGACGAGTTTTATTTCAAAACTCCCGACCAAGCCCTACTTTAGTATGCCGATTTCATAATACGTACTACTTGTACCGGATCTCCGATCAAATGGACTGTCTTTCCTGACCACCGTCCTTACTTTGAGGCAATAGGGTTACATCACTTTGTTACTTTGCAATTTCCTATAGCTACTAATGCCATTAGATTATTTTACTGTAATTTTGTGTTAGACACTTTTACCGCTAGAACTCGTGTCGACGGGATAGATATCGAGTTCAATGATGAATCGCTAGCAGAAATCCTTGGTCTTCCAAACGAAGGTGCACCATTCGATGACATCACTGACTTCGATTTTCCCGATGGTATGACTCTCGTTAGTTTCAAGAATGAGCTTTGTGCGCCCGCACGTGCTCATCCTGGAAAGTTCAAGGCCAATAACTTGAACTTGTTTAACTATGAATTACATCGTATCATCTATTCAACTTTACTTCTAAAATCTACTTCAAAAGATGATGTCACTGCACTTGAGCTTTCTGCTTTATATCACATTCTTAAGGGAATTCTTTTTTTTTGCCCCTAAGACTATCATTCAGATGATGGGTAGATATCGCGGTAGAGATCGTAACCTCTCTTATGCGATGATCATCCCACACATCTTTCAGAGATTCGATATTAACTTATCCACTTATGCTCTGGACCGTGAGCCCAAGTTTTTCAAACTCTTTCGTCGCAGCATTGCCACTGTTCCTCCATCTGCTGCACCTGCTCCTCCTATACCTACTCCCACAGCACCTGGTCCTCCTCAGTCTTACCCCATGACCTTTGAGGGTATTCACTAGCATCTATCAAATCTGTAGTCATTTTATGTTGACACTTCCAAGGAACATGAGTTTCGTGACGTGACTCGGTTCCAGGCTATTGCCAACTCTTTCGCGGATCTGCGATTTGCACAGACGGGTCACTCTACTAGCTCTCTACCTCGAGACCCTTCTGTTTCTGGCTACCGCATTGATGATGAGGCGGTCCACTCTCTGTTCTTGCCAGGAAACGCATACGATTGGTATCGTACTTCTGGTGCCACTCCTCATACTTTTGGAGCCGGCACTTCTGGAGCTGGTCCTTCTGGACATGCTGGCGCTGCAGCCGATGATGATGAGGATGAGGATGATAATTTTTGAGATGTTACTGTTTGAGTGTCTATTTTGTCTTATGTTTACTTGAAAATGCTCCGCCCGATTACAACATCCAGAACCAGAAGGTGTCCACTCTTCACCTCAGGCACAAGATTTTGCCGTCTCACCGAGACCGATTTGTGTAACCCATCTTGGACCGAGATTCTGCGAAAAGTTTCCGAAATTTTCCAGAAATGTCTTTCTGAAGGCTCTTCATCTTTTTAGATGTTAATAATCCCTGAATATGCTGAGGCCTCGTGGGAGGCTGATTTGATTTCTCCAATTAATAGAAGAAGTGTTTCAAGTTCCAATATTGTTCCACTATTCTCTAATTACTTATTATTCTAGCTAAGATCGTTCGTGAAGGCTTGCACAGATTTTTGAGTAGGAAGTTTGTGCGTTGCACGGATTGATGAGGATGAGGATGATGATTTCCAAGATATTATCGTACACTTTATTTTTGGATATGATTTGTGACTCTTCATAGACATATTTTTATGCCTCAGTTTGGCATATGTTTTACTTTAGTTTATTATTCAGCTTAGCATTTTATTTGTTTCAACTTTATAGCATTATCTTTCTTTATGCTCCATATAAACTGCCTGTGACAAATACCATGCCTGTGTTGTTTATATCATTTCAGTTTATCTTATTTTTCTATAAATGTTTATACCATGCCTGTGATGAATGTTTTTATATTTTGTGTTTCTTCACTGATTGTTACTTATGCATTTATTGCGGGGGAGCTTTCTCTTTGCAAGTATTTTGTTAAGTGACAACGGGGGAGAAATAAGATCAAGCATCTTCATGAATACAGAAATACAGGTTATGAACAATTTTTCTCATTTTATCTCTCGGTACTTTCGGTACACTTTTGAATTGATCAAAACCAATATGTTATATCGGCAAGGTTTGTCAATTATCAAAATGGAGGAGATTGTTGGCCCATTGGTCATTGTAAAACCCGTAACCTGATTTTCTGGAAATTTTTGAATAAATTTGGAATTATTGTATTTCTGGGATATTTGTCCGATTTTGTTTTGTCAGCATAATCCTGGATTTCCAGTTAGAGTTTTAGTATTACTATTATTATTATCATTATTATTATTATTATTATTATTATTATTATTATTATTATTATTAGTCGGATCAGGAAAATATGATTTTTAATATTGGATTTTTGATTGTGGCTTGTCCCGATCCCGTGCCCGGGGTCTGACTCCGAGTTCGAACCCGATTTCCGAAGCCCGACTCCGAGTTCGAATCCGATTTCCGAAGCCCGACTCCGTTCCGAACCCGTCCTTATTTTCTTCCTTTTAAATTCTGGTTATTAAAATATATATATTGGTTTTAAATAAAAAAACTATTTTCTAATTCCCCCACGACCCGACGTGGTCCCCCACGACCAGATCTGCCCCCATTTCCTCCTCTAATCACTATGCTTCCTCCATTTCTTTTCATCTTCTTTATTAACCATCACCACCACCACATTCTTCCCATCACCTCCTCAAAACCCATTTTTTCCCAAACTCCCAATCCCTAGCCCGATCCGAGCTCCGCCCCGTGCCCCGTACCCGTGCCCTAGCTGTGCCGAGCCCCCGACCGACTTCCGCCATCCCGACGACCCCCGAGGCCAACCCGCGCCCCACGCCTCCCGGCTCCCTGCCTCCCGTCAGCGTCCCTCCGGCACCTCCCGCCCGCGCACGCTGCTCCCGAGGCCGCGTCCTGTTTTCTGTCGGCCCGTTCCCGTCCGGCCAGCGTTCCCGCCGGCCGTGCCCATCCGGCCAGCGCTATCCCGTCGGCCAAATCCGCCCCCGACGACCCCCGAGTCCCCGTGTCGCTGGCCAGCGCCTTCCCGGCGTGACCCCGAGCCCTGTCGGCTTCGTCCCAGCACTGCCCCGAGTTCCGCAGCGCTTTTCCGAGCCATTTCCCGTCGTCCGCGAATTTCTTTCTTCTAAATTTTTCATCTGAGTGCTCTAGCCGAGCATTTGAGGTATAACTTCGTGTCCCCGTGTCCCTCACGTAGATAGTCTGTGATGACGCGGTCCCGATCCCGTTTCGGGATTCGGTATTTTGATATATTGTTGCTTTTGGGTGATACGTAGAGTATCGGTTACGTCGTGACATATTTTCTATTTCGGATATGTTGTGATGTATTCATTTTTGGGTTGGATATTCATTTTTTGGATTGGAAATGTTTGATCCCTGGTTTGGAATATTTAATTGTGTTGTGGTTAGCATCCTCCCAGGATTGGGTTGTCCCAATTACAGAGGAGATGTTGCCCAAATTTTCAGGAAATATTTTAAAAAGGGATTTTCTTATAAAAATTAGCAATTTGAATAAAACCTATTTTTTCAAAGAAAACCGGTCTTTGCAAAATGATTTATAGATTGGATTTTGTTGGTTTTTGGATTTTATGGATTTCGTATCTCCAGTTAGGCGACGACCATATCGGTCGAATGAGCCTTGGCGAAACGCAAACGCTACAGGGTTCCCTGTACGATGAGGCGTTAGCCAGCAACATGAGATTGCACGACCAAGTCTGAGACTCTTTAATTTTTTAATTTAAATTATAATTTATTTTAGAATTGGTACTACTTTTAGTATTTATGGTGCAGGGCCTTGGCCTATTGTTTGGACCGTTCGCGGCATTCAGAGCTCGCCTCAGAATTAATTAATTTATGTAAATAATTTGTAAAGGGCATAAGCCCAGTTTTTTTTTTATTTCTCTGTGACCCTGTATTGTGTAGCATAGCTTTTTATTATTTTTTTGGAATATTGATTTCGCCGTTAAACGCGTAGAATATAAAATATATATATATATATATATATATATATATATATATATATATATATATATATATATATATATATATATTTATAAAGAAAAATTAATAAGTTTTCTCATAATAAATAATCTAGTAATTTAGCAATTCACATGTTTTCTCATTTAAAAGAAAAAGCCTAATTTTATATAGATATATTTAAAATACATAGTTTTGCCAAATTAACCGGTAATTGCTATTTTTCTCAATTAATCAGTAACCGACTTATTTAATTAAAACGATAACGAACGTAGTTTGCGATGTTAGACAATTTTCGGTAGATTAATTAATAACTTAAAATCTGACTATGGTCTGCTTCTAGAGATTGTAACTAGCACACCTAGAATGGTTTCATTATGGTTCTAAGTCAAGGTTCTCAACGGTAGGATCTCGGAGACATACTTGACTTCTTCCTCGGTACCGACATTGCCGATCCATTCAATTAACAGAGGCAAGTTACGAATTTGTTTTCTTGTATTTTATTTAGTAATTGTCAAGTTGCATGTTTAAACCACATTGCTACACGGAACCCTCTCCTAGGGTTCAAATATTGATTGATATTGATTATGGGGATTGGGGGAATAGTGTAGCATTTATGACCAATATCCCCTCATATTGCATATTGTTATTGTGCGAGCTTACCTCTCTTACACACGGGGATAAGCCGTATCGCGTCGCTAGGATGCTATTGTACAACCCAAGCCGGTCATAGACATTTACACATTCAAATCACATTATTTTAAATTGTTAAATTGCTGGAAAATATTGTTTTAACTGTTTAGCCTGCACTTTTCTATTATTATTTGAAATGTGGGATACATTTTCGTACTTGCTCCCTCCTGACTGGAGACCAACATTTTTAGGTGTCATTGAGGATGCTGAGCTATTGTACAATAGCTACTATGACCCGGTATTGTATCCTGTAGTGTTGTCAGAGCCCCCTTGGAGGACACAGAACCAGAGGCCGATGAGCCGACTGTCTAGCTAGTTGTTTTCCTGTTTTCCTGTTTTCCTAGTTTTATTGTATTGGAGTTTGTTAATTTGAATTCATCACTTTATTTCAGTTCTTTCATTTCCAGTTGTACTTTTTTAATTGTTGAATAAAAAGTTTTAAAAATTCTGTATATTCAAGTTGTGACAAATGTATAGATGTTGTTGTGAATACTTGCATATAGAACAGCTTACTGCCGCCGTCTCACAGCGGTGCAGGCTGGGCATGATCCGGTTCGACCCAATAAGTTGGGATCGGGTCGTGACATGTTTTTAGTGGTGGCCCATGCAGGTCAGATCAACAACTTAGGAGAACATATCTAGAAACAATTAGAACACTATAACATTAATTTGTCACAACATAGGACCGAAATATATTATAAATAAATATTTTTGTTTGTTATAGACTGGTAGGCTACCTTGCTTATGTTTTGCATCCTAAACCTTATCCAGCATAGGCTGATTGTATGGTGGTCTATTTTACTATCTACTTTAGTTTCTAGATTTTATATATCTTTTAGTGTCCCTTGGCTTTCAGAGGTTATTTTTCTCCATATTCTTATCATAATCCAGCATCCATACTCTTTTGTTATTTATGGATTAGGATTAGATTTTTTTTTTCCAATCTCCTTCTTCAACAAACCCATTTCAAAATTTCCAATTAGTTGATCAAATCATACTTCTCTATTTTTATTTAGAATCTAGATCTATTTCACTATTTAGAGTTTCAAATTCTTCTTTAGCAAACTTGGTAAACTTTTATCTATCCAGAGTATTTTTACGACTAGTGTATCCAACCATTTATCTTGACATTATTTTTAATTGACTTTCTTGGGACCAATTCCGAACCAAATTCTTCTAGGAACCATAAAGCCCCAAGGTTAATTATTACCAAAAGAATTGGTTCAACTTAGCTTGTTCACGAATCTTCCAAGGGAATTATTTTCCAAAAAATAATCCCTATATTGATTGATATTTTCTAAGTTATTCCAAGTACCGAAATTTTTTTTATTTGTTGATTTTCTCCACTCAACTCGAAACCTTACTCTCCCTAGGCAACTTCTTGATCAATTCAAGGCCTAGGAAGGTTTTAAACTCAATGCTTGAGTATCATGAAGCACGAACGGTCAGAGAATTGATTCCATCCTAATATTGAATTTCCTTTAGTCATTGAAAAACTTTTTGAATTGTTGAATTATCCCTTTGAAATTCCCATGGACAAAGTTAAGAAAATATTCAGTGACCTAATATGGCTTCGCATATATGCGTCGCAACCATCTATTTGAATTATAGAAACTGCGAGTATACTGCAGCCAGTAGCGCATTGGCGGGGCATAGACTCTAATTTGAGCTAATTCAGGTGTTGATAGGTTTTTGGATATTATTGAGACTACGTCCTAAATGCATCAAATTCGTCTCCTATGTTGTTCAGCCAGGTAATGGATAAAGTTGATAGACTGCTCGAAAACCTATTACTATTCAAGTTATGGAGCCAAAAATTTCACTGCAGTCAGGTGCACTCTGGCGAGGCATGAATTTGAGGCAAAATGACTTCGGATATATTTGGGTTTTCGAATATTATTAAGACTATATCCATAATATGGTTGTCTTTTAAGCACCATCAAATTTTCTGATTTTTGTCGATTAGAGGATTTGTATTTCTAGCGGTTGTCTCCATTTTCAGAAACATCTTATCACAACCAGGAAGAATAGTTTTCCTATGAAATTCTACTTGATTTTTTCTAGAACTTATTAGGACCATATCAATCTGTATTGCCTCAATTGCTTCCAAGGTTCAATTTTAGTATGTTGCATATATTTTGTGGATAGTTATATATTTTGCTACTATATATAAGGCATATTGATAGTTATATGCGAAAAAAAACCTAGATAGTTACCTACCAACCTTATTATATTAATCTGGTAAGAGCATCCTTAGAGGATCGGTATTCTTCTAATGAGATTAGATAGCTAAAGGGTAGAGAAGGTAGAAGAATACCTTGAGTAAGCTAGCCTTGAGGGAGTGGTATATCTAGCTTGTGACTTATTTGGAATAGAATCGTTAGTAGTGTTCGCTAGTGTCTAAATCTTATTCAAAAATGATGGTATTTGACGATTTTGAGTTTTATGCTTAAAGGAAGAGTTATTGAAGATAAAGGAAGACGTAGGTAGAGTTAGCGAGAAAAGTATAGGATTTGGTAATATTCTCCCATGGAGAAAGTAAATTTGGATTATTTATATATATATAACATGTGAATATAATGATCAAGTAAAGGAACACTTGACGAGAATCAACTTTATGATTAGATGACTACTATACCTAGAAGGGACGGATATAGCCATGGAAGGAATAACACGAGCAATGGAATGATAGGTTCTAGAGAAGGAATAAACAGAGAGGAATTGAGATAAGACCATTGGCATACAACCTTGGAAAGGAATTTGCAATTTCTACCAAACATTGGAGGCTCATATTGGTTATGGTAAGAACGATTGGGATTCTGTGGTATTTTGCTAATGCGTTTGGATGAGAATGATTGATAGGTGCATAGTTAAAGATAAAAATTGATTAATGATTGTAATTCTGTCAATTGATTTCAAGAATTGAAAATTCTCGAATATAGGCCATGGATCAACTTAAAGAATTTTCTAATGATTTACTAAGGCAAGGGAAGATTGTAATTTTGATGTAGTCAGTTTTGGATGAATGGCTGACAATTGGAAGTTGATGTCTGTAAACTATTTTGATCGAGAGGCATACTTGAAATTGAAATACATTTGGCATACGGGTTACATACAACGACGGAAGAAAATTTGATTTAGGTGATTTATGATTCCAAATAGAGTAGTTCTAATACCTTGGCGGTTGCCTTAGTTTTCTGTAGATACTTAGAGTTCAACTAGTTTAGAAAGTTAGAAATTGGATTTTTGCAGGGGGTATTAATAAGATTGTTATTTTGTAAGTTATTTTTTTCGCATATCCTATCTTTGATCCTTGAAATAGTGATACGATATTTTTCTATCCCCTTTGATTATCACTCAGTCCTCAATGGAATTAGCTTATCCGATTATATTCTAGTCATAGATATATTATTCTAATCATCCTCACTATCCTCCCATCATACAACTTGTTGAGTTCTCCTTAGTCATAAATCCTTATATCCTATTCCAATTTGATCTGGAATTGTTAGTCCCTTAACTCAGAAGATTTCATCATTTTTGTATTCTCAATAAACTGTTGACGTTCGTTTCTTTCTTGCCTTTTCTATTTTACGAGACCTTATTTTCTCCTATTTTTGATCATAATTGTACCTATATTTTTTTTTCTCATGACTAAAATGATTTTGATCACAACAACATTTCAACCCTATCTCAGATCATATCTAGATAATTCTGATCGTGCCGATATTTTATCATTGTACCTAGTGATTATGCCGAGAATCCGATCGTGCCTGATGATTTAAAATTCTATTTTTTTATCAAGGTTAAGTGATTTTGATCGTACCCCTAACCTTGCCTTTAATTTCGAGGACGAAATTTTCTAAGGAGGGAAGATTGTAAAACCTGCAACCTGATTTTCTGGAATTTTTGGATAAATTTGGAATTATTGCATTTCTGGGATATTTGTCCGATTTTGTTTTGTCAGCATAGTCCTGGATTCCCAGTTAGAGTTTTAGTATTATTATTATTATTATTATTATTATTATTAGTCGGATCAGGAAAATATGATTTTTAAAAATTAATTATTGGATTTTTTATTGTGGCTTGTCCCGATCCCGTGCCCGGGGTCTGACTCCGAGTTCGAACCCGATTTTCGAAGCCCGACTCCGAGTTCGAACACGATTTCCGAAGCCCGACTCCGTTCCGAACCCGTCCTTATTTTCTTCCTTTTAAATTCTAGTTATTAAAATATATATTGGTTTGAAATAAAAAAAAACCTATTTCTAATTCCCCCACGACCCGACGTGGTCCCCCACGACCAGATCCGCCCCATTTCCTCCTCTAATCACTCTGCTTCCTCCATTTCTTTTCTTCTTCTTTATTAACCATCACCACCACCATATTCTTCCCATCACTCTCCTCAAAACCCATTTCTTTCCCAAACTCCCAATCCCTAGCCCGATCCGAGCTCCGCCCCGCGCCCCGTGCCCTAGCCGCGTCGAGCCCCCGGCCGCCTTCCGCCATG
This sequence comes from Iris pallida, assembly GCA_029216955.1. NCBI lineage: Eukaryota > Viridiplantae > Streptophyta > Magnoliopsida > Asparagales > Iridaceae > Iris > Iris pallida. The sequence goes on from JANAVB010004797.1 coordinate 14,163,348, forward strand.
CCTGGCGACCCCCGAGGCCAACCCGCGCCTCACGACTCCCGGTGCCCTGTCTCCCACCGGCGTCCCTTCGGCACCTCCCGCCCGCGCGCTGCTCCCGAGGCCGCGCCCTGTTTCCCGTCGGCCCGTTCCCGTTCGGCCAGCGTTCCCGCCGGCCGTGCCCATCCGGCCAGCGCTGTCCCGCCGGCCAGATCTGCCCCTGGCGACCCCTGAGTCCCAGTGTCGCTGGCCAGTGCCTTCCTGGCGTGACCCTGAGCCCTGTCGGCTCCGCCCCAGCACTGCCTCGAGTTCAGCAGCGCTTTTTCGAGCCATTTTTCGCTGTCCGCGGATTTCTTTCTTCTAACTTTTTCATCTGAGAGCTCTAGCCGAGCATTTGAGGTATAACTTCGTGTCCCCGTGTCCCTCCCGTAGAAAGTCTGTGATGACGCGGTCCCGATCCCGTTTCGGGATTCGGTATTTTGATATATTGTTGCTTTTGGGTGATACGTAGAGTATCGGTTACGTCGTAGCGTATTTTCTATTTCGGATATGTTGTGCTGTGTTCATTTTTGGGTTGGATATTCATTTTTTGGGTTGGAAATGTTTGATCCCTGGTTTGGGATATTTAATTGTGTTGTGGTTAGCATCCTCCCAGGATTGGGTTGTCCCAATTACAGAGGAGATGCTGCCCAAATTTTTAGAAAATATTTTAAAAATGGATTTCCTTATAAAAATTAGCAATTTGAATAAAACCTATTTTTCCAAAGAAAACCGGTCTTTGTAAAATGATTTATAGATTGGATTTTGTTGGTTTTTGGATTTTGTGGATTTCGTATCACCAGTTAGGCGACGACCATATCGGTCGAATGAGCCTCGACGAAACGCAAACGCTACAGGATTTCCTGTACGTTGAGACGTTAGCCAGCAACATGAGATTGCACGACCAAGTCTGAGACACTTTAATTTTTTAATTTAAATTATAATTTATTTTAGAATTCGTACTGCTTTTAGTATTTATGGTGCAGGACCTCGGCCTACTGTTTGGACCGTTCGCGGCATTCAGAGCTCGCCTTAGGGTTAATTAATTTATGTAAATAATTTGTAAAGGGCATAAGCCCAGTTTTTTCTTTATTTCTCTGTGACCCTGTATTGTGTAGCGTAGCTTTTTATTATTTTTCTAGAATATTGATTTTGCCGTTAAACGCGTAGAATATAAAATGGATATATATATTTTGTAAAGAAAAATTAATAAGTTTTCTCATAATAAATAATCTAGTAATTTAGCAATTCACATGTTTTCTCATTTAAAAAAAAAGCCTAGTTTGATATAGATATATTTAAAATACAAAGATTTGCCAAATTAACCGGTAATTGCTATTTTTCCCAATTAATCAGTAACCGACTTATTCAATTAAAATGATAACGAACGTAGTTTGCGACGTTAGACAATTTCCAGTAAATTAATTAATAACTTAAAATCTGACTAGGGTCTGCTTCTAGAGATTGTAACTAGCACACCTAGAATGGTTTCATTATGGTTCTAAGTCAAGGTTCTCAACTGTAGGATCTCGAAGACATACTTGACTTCCTCCTCGGTACCGACATTCCCGATCCAGTCAATTAATAGAGACAAGTTACGGATTTGTTTTCTTGCATTTTATTTAGTAATTGTCAAGTTGCATGTTTAAACCACATTGCTATACGGAACCCTCTCCTAGGGTTCAAATATTGATTGATATTGATTGTGGGGATTGGAAAAATAGTGTAGCATTTATGACCAATACCCCTCATATTGCATATTGTTATTGTGCAAGCTTACCTTTCTTACACACGGGGATAAGCCGTATCGTGTCGCTAGGATGCTATTGTACAACCCAAGCCGGTCATAGATGTTTACACATACAAATCACATTGTTTTAAATTGTTAAATTGCTAGAAAATATTGTCTCAACTGTTTAGCCTGCACTTTTCTATTATTATTTGAAATGTGGGATACATTTTCGTACTTGCTCCCTCCTGACTGCAGACCAACATTTTTAGGTGACATTGAGGATGCTGAGCTATTGAACAATAGCTACTGTAGCGCCCCAGAACCAGAATACTGGAGAGCGGGGGCGTACATAGCCAGCTACGTATATTGAAGTGCAACCCACCTCGCTATACGGTTACGGATGTATAGATACATGAGGGTTTAACTACAAGCCATCAGTCTCCTAAGGTCATAAACAAGCCTATTGTCTCAATCTCAAGCAAGGAATAACAGTTACAAGATGTCAGAGCACCAAATATACAATAGTAAGGCGTCCCAAACATTACATATTCGGATGATCATGAAGCTAGTCGTACAAAATATCAAGACTAGCAAGAGTTCTGGTCATACATGATCAACCATAGGATTTGTCAATCATGTTACAGCCCGTAGGCAGACAGTAAATAAAGGTGCAATACGAGCTAACATGTGCTCGTCGGCTAAACGCCTCAAAAGAATAATTTTACAATAAAGTGGGAGGACAAAAGAAACCCAATCGTTGCCAGGGTTACGTCTGGTGGTCACCATCTGGCTGGAAGGTAGGTAGATCCTCTGGTGCTGCTCCGATATCTGGCCACACAAAACCAGCTGGGTCAGACCCCAGAGAGAGCAAGTGCCACAAAGGAGGCTTCACTTAGGAACTAAAACCAGCATACCACAAATGAATAATAATAGATGATTATAAACGAAACAGATAATAATAAGGATAACAACAATAAATTGAGTACGAGAAAACCATTCAAGTAGCCAGGTCACAACCCTTAAACCAAACAAGGACCGGGGTTGTAACCCTTCACCTGAATAGAAATCCGTCTCAACTACTTGTGGTAAGCAAGATCATAGGGTGAAATAAGTCAATAAGCGAAGAGAGGACACAGAACTGCTACGGGGGCCAGGTTACAACCCTTAAACCAAATAAGGACTGGAATTGTAACCCTTCGCCTGAATAGAACTGGACTCCCGATCGTTATTGTTAAGGCCAGTATAAATAATCATGCTATTAAAGTAAAATAAAACATGACGAGCATGACATGGGGAGCAATAAGACAATAAACGAAGAGAGGACACAGAACTGCTCCGGGAGCCAGGTTACAACCCTTAAACCAAACAAGGACCGGGATTGTAACCCTTCACCTGAACAGAACTGGACCTCCGATCGTTATTGTTAATGCAAGCATAAATAATCATGTCTTGTCATAATCTTGCACAGGATCAGGACAAGTCGAAGCTGGGCTAGACTTCATTCAATCAATCACTGCCAAGCAAAGAGTACGGCTTGATACTTTAACTAACTAGGGTTATCACAGGCCTAGTTACTAGAAAATGCAACGAGATTATCCCAACAGCTACAAGCCCTTCAGACCATTCGGTTATCCAGGCCGAATGTCGGTTTATGAAGAATGCAACACGTGACTGTGTACTGGAAATGTGCCCTACTCGTTGGTAGGCTACAAGTCTACTTAATGCGCCCAGATAACGGGATTGCCTGTAGCTGGAAATCTCTTCATGTCTACTGAATTATTCTAGTTTATTAGCCTTAGTCAATTACTGTAGGTATCCCTGACCGTGGTACTCAGGGATCCCTATCCTAGACATGATGCAAGATAGTACTGGTTTATTTGTACAAACGCAATCGCCCACGGTGTCCAGGTCATTCAATTCTGTCATGACATGCTAGCCGTCGCAACAGCATTCGAGATATATATCATGTCAAATTCACTGTCAAGAGTGTGCCACGATGGGCCACTATCATGTCATGTCATTTGTTAAAAGTACACCACAACTGGTCACCATTATGTCATGGAACATATTTAAAATTAACATTTAACCTGGTATAAGCGTATATGCAATAACTAAATATAAACAGGGTACAAGAGTTGTGGAGGAATCATGCGGCTCAGGGGAGACGGGGCATAACTTTCACATACGAACCCAAAATGAGGTGCTCCAGAGATATTCGGAAAGGCAAGACAAAGATCTAAAATTTCATGTTTTAAGTTTTTTTGAAATTCTGGCTAGAAAATAGCTAAACTAGGCAAAACAGTCATTCTGTGCACTTTTTACGCTAAAAATTCAATTCTGCATAAAATACGCAAAAGGGGAGGGTTACAGTATAAAATTTCACATTCTGGGTACCATCCAGCGTAAAATACGCAAATTCAGGGTTTCCTGCATAAAATCTTACATTCTGGATGCTATCCAGTGTGAAATGCACAATTTCAGGGTTCCCTGCGTAAAATCTTACATTCTGAATGCTATCCAGCGTAAAATGCACAATTTTAAGATTCCCTGCGTAAAATCTTACATTCTGGATGCTATCCAGCATAAAATGCACAATTTTAGGGTTTTCTGCATAAAATCTTACATTCTTGATGCTATCCAGCGTAAAATATGCAATTTCAGGGTTCCCTACGTAAAATCTTACATTCTGGATCCTATCCAGCATAAAATGCGCAATTTCAGGGTTCTCTGCGTAAAATTTCACTCAGCCGACATGAAAAGTTCAGAAAACTTGTTTTGAACATAAAAACTTCATTTTAACTCGAAATGAGGTGAATCAAAAACCAAATTCATACGAAATTTCGTGCTCTTGCTCATGGAACTATTAGTTTTTGAAAATAACAAGTTTTAGTAGATCAAAACCAAGAAAAACTTCATAAACTTATGAAACCCTAAGTTACAACGTAGATCTAGAAGAATCTATCTATAAAATTAAAAACTCCAAGTTCTAAAGCGGCTTATAATCATGTAAAGAAAGAATGGAACAATAAAACTTGAGATCCATCATGAAACAAGTTGCACTTGCCTAGGGCTCTTGGGTGTAGGTAGAGAGTAATGGTGAGGAAGAAGAAGAGTGAATGAGGAGAGAGAAAGAGTGTTGGGTTAATAAATGGGGATGGTGGTGGTAGGTAAGGGTTCTCCCCTTGGTTCATGATGAACCAATAAGCAACCCAAGCCGAACCAAGCCAACCCAAATAAGCCGAACCAAACCAGGAAACATACAATACGAGTCAGATACGTACATGTATCCCAAAATACGTAATACGAACTATGGTCATCACAACTCTACATGTCACCCCCACATTCCTGAATAAGGCTAATATAGTCATTTATAATATTTCACTATTTTATTTATATTATTTAAATATTATTTTCAGTATCTTTATATTATTTAAATAGGTATTTTATCGATAGAGTTTTTATTTATAAAGTTTAATATATTTAATATATATATATATATATTTTTTTTTTAATATATTTAATATATTAATATATATATATATATATATATTAATATATTTAATATATTAATATATATATATATATATATATATATATATATATATATATATATATATATATATATATATATATATATATATATATATATTTATATATATATATATATATATATATATATATATATATATATAAAAAAAAAAATATATATATATATATATATATATATATATATATATATATATATATATATATATATATATATATACTAAAATATTTAGTTTTTGTTTATAAATAAAATTCTAAATTTTATTTATATATATATATATTTTGGGTAATATTTCATTTATTGGAATATATATATAAATATATATATATATGTATATGGGTAAATATTATAGGTTTATTTTATATAAATAAATATATACATATACGTGTGTATATATATATAATATATGAATATATGTATATATATTTGTATGTATGTATGTATGTATGTATGTATGTGTGTGTGTGTATAAATTTTTTTTTTTTAAATAACCCCTCTTTTTATTAATCAAGGCTCAAAATGCTGAAGCCTGACACGTATACAAGGCAAAAGCCGAAAAAGTATACCACCAAACGGAAAAACAGGGGGGGAGAGGGAAGAGCGACCGCAGCCGCCAAAACTACGAGGGTTGTGTATGGCAAAATGCCGTAGAGCTATGGGAGCAAAGTGAATTCCTTTTGCGGTATTGCCGATGAATCTCCCGGATTAGCTGATCGACAGAGAATTGGTGTTCCTCATATCTCGCTTTGTTGCAATTTTTTCAAATTGCCCAGGTGGCGGCCGCTGCAACGATCTGGTGGCCGTGAGATGCAGCTCTCCAGTGGTCCAGAAGATCGATAAAGCGCCCATCTCCTGGGTTGGCTTTGTAGATGCGATTTAGGGTGCTCCAAATTTTGTCATGGAGGTTTCCGTCCCGGAAGATGTGTTCAATAGTTTTCGTCTGACGCCCGGTGTAGCAATTACAAGCAGACGCCAGGCTAATTCCAATAGAGTTAATGATATCGTCGGTTGGCAGTTTCTTTCTCATGACTCTCCACAGACGGAACGACCATTTCTTAGGGATGCAAGAATGCCAGTATCGCGCGATGAAGCAGTCGTGACCGTTCTCTTGGATCGCGATTCTCGCCGATCGCACAGAGAATGCTCCAGAACTATCCAGCGACCACCACAGCTTGTCTGCGTCGGGCCCAAATATTGGTCCGTGCTGACGAATGGTGTCGACCGTGTCGCTGCCGGACCAATCGCAAATCTTGTCCCAATTCCAATCGTTGATAGAGGGGTTCCACAGGTCATTGATCTTGCTGTTTCTGGGGGAATCTGAAATGTTTGGGATCAGGCTGTCTCCGATCCATCTCTCTAGGAAGGGGTTGGCCTCTCCTGAACCCAGATGAAGTCTTATCGCTGGTTCTGCCAGATCTCGGCCCCGTAAAATACGGCGCCAAGCCGCTGAAGATCTGCTGTTAGCTCTGGCCATCGCTGGATGGGTGTGTTTGAAGTACCTGGCCTTCATAAACCTGGTCCACAGGTTTTGGCTTGAGCGTAATTTCCACCATAATTTTATCAAGAATGCTTTGACGATGTGGTCGAGTTTGGTGAAACCGAGCCCACCGATCGCAATCGGAGCTGCCATAGTATCCCAGCTGGCCCAGTGGTGTTTATCTTGCCCCTTGTTGTGCCCCCAGAAGAACTTGCAAAATATTTGCTCAATCGACGTGATAACCTTCTTGGTTGGGGAACAAGCAGCTAGGGTATGGATGGGGACAGAGTTGGGGACATGTTTGATGAGAATAATTTTACCTTCTGGGGATAGGGTGGCATTATGCCATCCTTCGATCTTGTTCCTGATTTTTTTGACCAAGTTCTCGAAGATGCTGGCGTTAGATTTACCGTACACCAGGGGACAACCAAGATAGTTGAAAGGAGGATGTGCCACCGTAAAGGAAGTTAGATGGGTGAGTCTGGTAGCGTTCTCGGATTTGATGCTGTGGTGGGCGTAGATGACACTCTTAGATTGGTTGATCCTCTGGCCTGAGCATCTGGAGTACCGCTCAAGGGTGTTATGAACCACCTCCATCGATCCGACATCTCCGGATGAGAAAATGAGTATGTCATCAGCAAAGGCCAGGTGGGAGATGGTGGGGCATCCGCTGGCTGTGTGGTATTGCTGGAAGTTAGGGATGTTGACCATGTTGTTGAGGTTTCTGCTCAGGGCGTCAGCAGCGATGATGAATACCGTGGACGAAAGAGGGTCGCCCTGTCTGACTCCGCAGCTGGATTTGAAGAATCTATCGGATTGGCCGTTGATAACTGTGGAGAACCCAGAATTGCTGACGGCTCTCCACACTGTGTTGGTCCAGTTCTCTGAGAATCCGAAGGCTCTGAAGACCCCCTCTAGCCGAAAATTTCATGCAAGTGATAAGTTCTTGAGCCAGCATGATGTTGTCCTGAATGTTCCTTCCTCGAACGAATCCACTTTGCTCCTCCGAGATGATTTTGGGGATCATGTCTGTCATTCTATTAGCTATTATCTTGGATATGATTTTGTTGGTGAATGTACAAAGACTGATGGGTCGAAAATCCCGAAAGGAGTTAGGGTTATCTTTTTTCGGGATGAGGATGATGTTGGCGCTGGAGATTGCTTTGGGGTAGTGAGCTCCTTCGAGGAAGGCAATAGCCGCTTCGGTGATGTCCTGCTTGATTATATCCCAGCAGGTGCGAAAGAAGGTGCCCGAAAAGCCGTCTGGCCCGGGGGCGCTATGAGCGTTCAAGGCCCAAATCGCGTCTTTCACTTCCTGCTCTGACAGGGGTCGCTCCAACCGAGCGTTGTCGGCGTCATTGATGATAGTAGGTATTTGGTCAAGAAAGGTTGTGTCTTTGTGAACCGTCTCCTTGGAGAATAATTTAGCGTAGTAATCGGCGGCCGCCTCTTGGATCTCCTTGTGGTCAGTTCTGATGATGCCTTGCTCGTCGGTTATCTGGTGTATCGATAGTTTGTGTCTTTTGCCATTGACGCAGGCGTGGAAGTATTTAGAATTTTGTCCCCGTCGCTGTCCCATTTCAGTCTGGCTTTCTGCTTCCAGAAGTCGGTCTCGATTTTGAGCCTGAATTTGAGCATCGCCTTGGTTAGGTTCAAGGCTCTCCTAGCTGCAGGAGAACGATCGGATAGGAATAAGGCTTCTGCTCGGGTCACATCGTCTTCGACGATGCGAATCGCTTGGAAGATGTCCCCGAAGGCTAGTTTGCTCCACTTGGAAAGGGCTTTTCTGGTGGCTTTAAGCTTGTTGCTTACCCGAGTGAGAGGATTAGAGGAGTCCTGACCGTTCCACGCTTCTGTAATGATGGGCAAGAACTGCGGATGGTCTGTCCAAAAGTCGAGGAATTGGAAGTTCTTTTTGGGTTGGTGGGTGTTGTTTTTGATTTCCACCAGGATAGGAGCGTGGTCGGATTCTGTTGAGTTGAGGTGAGACAGGGTGGAGCTGATCCTCATGTCGTGCCAGTGAGAGTTGGTGAGGGCTCTGTCAAGACGGGAATATTGATGGCGGTTGCCTTCCTGCATGTTACACCAGGTGAATTCGCTGCCTTGGAACTGGAGAGGAGTAAGGTGAGCATTGAATATGAAGTCGTTGAAGTCTTGCATGGCTGATAGTGGCGTAGGACGACCTCCAATCTTCTCGTCTCTGTAAGTGATGGCGTTGAAGTCCCCTATGTAAAGCCAGGGGGTGTTGGTGTTGTGGAGATAGGTGTCGAGAAGGTCGTTCCAGAGGTGTTTACGATCAGAGATGACACAGCTACCGTGGACCGCAGAAAGAATGGCCCGCTTCGGGAGAGATGGGTGGGTGACCCAGCAGGAGAGGGCTTGTTGGGAGTCCTGAATAATGTCGAGTTTAATGTCCTTTGATCCGAGAATCCAAATATCGTTCCTGCCAGCAATCGCAGTGGGGAGGCCCAGCGCTAACTGGGTAGATTTAAGACGTTTGGGGGGGATTTTGGGTTCTATGATGATGAAGATGTCAATCTTGTGGATTTTCCGAAGGCTGGAAATTCTCCTTAATGTCGGTTTGTTAGCCAGACCCCGAACATTCCAGGATAGGATGTCAAGCATTTATTTGGTTGTGGGGGTGTTTTTTGTTCCGCCTTACGGCGGATCTGGTTTGGATGTTGGCAGTTTTACCGGTGCCTGGTTCTCTTCGTTGGGAGTTCGATGGTTCCGCTTTCGAAGTCGTGGGCGGATTGAGGTTGTGGTTCTCGAGCGGACCTGATGAGGTGCCTATCAGATCACCAGCTGAGTCGACAGCCGGATCCTCCGAGGGAATGGTTAGGGAGTCGGACGCATTCTCAATCAACAGTTGCTGAAGGGGAATTCCTGCGGCTAGGACCTGCAGGCCTCTCCTCGCTTGGTCGGGGCCGAGGATTGCAAGGGCGTCTTCGACCGGGTTCGTACTGGGTATATATATATATATATATATATATATATATATATATATATATATATTATATATATATATATATATATATATATATATATATATGCTTAAGTATGAAAGAAAGAATAGAAAAAGAAAAAAAAGGGATTAAGAATCAAAAGCAAACCAAGCACTCACACGCCCCTAGCAAAACCAGCAGCAGCAGTAGCTAGCCGAGCGCACCCCACCCTTTCTTTATTCATTTAGTTTCCTTTAAAATCCGAACCGAAACTTTTGACCCCCCTTCATATATTTATAAAGAGAAGGAGAGAAGAAAATTTTCACAAAAACCCTAGCCGCACACCTCTCCGACGTTCCCGGCAACCGTGTGAGGCCAGCCGGCCACCGGAGGACGGCCAATAACCATCGGATCCCGCACGTGCAACATCAACCACAACAGAAATCCACTTCAAGGTAACCATCTTCTCCGTCTCGTTTCTACACGCACGCTCGATCAATTTTTGAGCCGTTTCTTCCGGTATGATCCTAGCATATACACCTTTATTTTCCTTCAAATATTTCGTGCCGATTCGCATCATGTGCGACGAAAAACGAGTTCCAAAATCGAGAAAAAACTCGATTTTTTGGGTTAAGAAACTGTTCCGAAACCCCAACTTTGTGGCCGATTTGCGACCAGCGTGTTGTGATTTTTTCAAAATCGGTCTAAAGAGACTTGGAGACAACCTATAGGGCTTTAAAACCTTTTTTGTAGAACTGAATTTCATACACTGTACAGAAAGTTATTGATTTTTGAAGTAGGAGCACAAAACTAGTTGTTTTCTCAAAACCAACTTCATATGCATGATCTAGACAAGACACCATACGTCCATGACCTTCGTATCCCACTCAGGCACACCATCTTGTGCTTCATTTTATCACACAACTTTTCTGACACAAGACCCAATCTTGATTCACCCCACGAAGTCACTTTTAATTTCTGACTCGAATTGGGGACACCATTTTGATCCAAACTTGTTGACCCAAAATATGGACACAACCTACATTAAGCCTACTACCTACATGACACTTGTGTCCCATTCAACTAAGCCCGCATGCTATTTATATATCCACATTCGTTTGAGGAAGGCAATAGAAGGTAGTATCCCATAAGTGTAGTATAGTATCCTGAATAGAGTGTGCCAGTAAGTTGAGATCTTCACGGATTATAAGAGCTTGAAGTACGTGTTCACCCAGAAGGAATTGAACATGAGACAGAGACGCTGGCTTGAGCTGATGAAGGACTTCGATATCTCTTTGTAGTACCATCCGGGGAAGGCCAACGTAGTTGCAGATGCCTTGAGCAGGTATCCAGTCGCTATGTATTTGACGACAGATCGTTATCTATTGGCCGACCTGGATAGTTTGGGTATCGAGGTGACCGTTTCGGGCATAGAGGTTCAGATGTAGGGTTTACAGATTCAGTTTGCATTGATGGACAGAGTCAGATCAGCACAGTTTGATGACGTGACCTTAAGGAGCATCATGGAGCAGGTGCAGGCCGGATTACTAGACGATTTCTCTATAGCCGAAGATAGATCGCTGAGGCACGGTACTAGATTGTGCATACCGAGTGGAGAGCTTCGGGAGAAGATTCTGCAGGAAGCACATCGTTCCCAGTACTCTATGCATCCTGGAGCCAACAAGATGTACAGAGACCTGAGGAAGCATGTATGGTGGTATGGCATGAAGCGAGATGTAGCTCAGTTTGTATCTCGATGCTTAGTGTGCCAGCAGGTGAAAGCCGAAAGACAGAGGCCAGGTGGTCTGCTTCAGCCACTACCCATTCCAGAGTGGAAGTGGGAGCACATTACTATGGACTTTGTATGTGGACTTCCACGATCTTCAGGAGGGAAAGACGCGATTTGGGTCATCGTTGATAGAATGACCAAATCGGCCCATTTTTTACCTTTCAAGGTGGGACTATCTACGGAGAAGCTGGCAGAGATGTATGTGCGGTAGATAGTCAGATTGCACGGAGTTTCGGTAAGCATCATCTCGGATCGGGATAGTCGTTTTACTTCCCACTTTTGGAGGAGTTTGCATACTAGCTTGGGCACCCAGCTCAAGTTCAGTACCGCGTATCACCCCCAGACAGACGGGCAGTCAGAGAGGACCATCCAAACACTCGAGGATATGCTTCGCACTTGTGTGTTAGATTTTGGAGGATCTTGGGAGGACCATCTTCACCTGGTAGAGTTTGCTTATAACAACAGCTATCAGGCCAGTATAGAGATGTCGCCATTTGAGGCTCTATACGGACGGAGATGTCGCACTCCTTTGTCGTGGGACGATATCGGTGAGAGAGTTTTACTTGGCCCGGAGATGGTGGTGGATGCAGCAGAGAAGGTTAAGTTGATCAGGGATAGACTTCGGGTGGCTCAGGATAGACAGCGGCATTGGGCCGATAGCCACCGGAGACCGTTAGAGTTCGAGGTTAGTATCAGTTTTCTGTTTGTGGTTGTTTATGATTGTTTGCTTTAGGATCTTGTATTGAGTCTTGTCTTGTGTCTAGGTTGGCGATATGGTGTTCCTAAGGATTTCTCCGACACGGGACACGATTCGTTTTGGCAGAGGCGGAAAGCTTAGTCCACGCTTCATCGGACCTTTCACTATTCTTGGAAGGGTCGGTGCAGTAGCCTATCGACTAGACTTGCCTCCTACGCTCGAGGTATTTCATAACGTGTTCCATGTGTCGCAGTTGAGGCGGTACGTGGCAGACCCTAGTCACGTATTGGATCACTCCGAGTTAGAGGTGGGGCCTACTCTCCGCTATCCAGAGCAGCCTGTGGAGATTCTGGATCGTCGGTAGAAGGTGCTCCGGAACCAAGTTATCCCTTTGGTTCGTGTCGCATGGAGGCATCACTCTCCAGGAGAGTCTACCTGGGAGAGGGAGGACGGGATGCGAGAGCGTTACCCTTACTTTTCGAGCCTTGAGGTATTTTTGTTTGTTCTTGCTACTGTTATTGTGCTAGTTTGCTCTAATTTCGAGGACGAAATTTTTTTTAGGAGGGTAGATTTGTCACCCCCACATTCCTGAATAAGGCTAATATAGTCATTTATAATATTTCACTATTTTATTTATATTATTTAAATATTATTTTCAGTGTCTTTATATTATTTTTATAGGTATTTTATCGATAGAGTTTTTATTTATAAAGTTTAATATATTTAATATATATATATACTAAAATATTTAGTTTTTGTTTATAAATAAAATTCTGAATTTTATTTATATATATATTTTGGGTAATATTTTATTTATTGGAATATATATATAAATATATATATATATATATATTTTTTTTTTATATAAATATATATATATATATGTATATGGGTAAATATTATAGGTTTCTTTTATATCAATAAATATATACATATACATGTATATATATATAATATATGAATATATGTATATATATTTGTATGTATGTATGTATGTATGTATGTATGTGTGTGTGTGTGTGTGTATATATATATATATATATATATATATATATATATATATATATATATATATATGCTTAAGTATGAAAGAAAGAATAGAAAAAGAAAAAAAAAAGGGATTAAGAATCAAAAGCAAACCAAGCACTCACACGCCCCTAGCAAAACTAGCAGCAGCAATAGCTAGCCGAGCGTGCCCCACCCTTTCTTTATTCCTTTAGTTTCCTTTAAAACCCGAACCGAAACTTTCGACCCCCCTTCATATATTTATAGAGAGAAGGAGAGAAGAAAATTTTCACAGAAACCCTAACCCAAACCCTAGCTGCACACCTCCCCGACGTTTCCGGCAACCGTGTGAGGCCAGCCGGCCACCGGAGGACGGCCAATAACCATCGGATCCCGCGCGCGCAACATCAACCACAACATAAATCCACTTCAAGGTAACCATCTTCTCCGTCTCGTTTCTATACGCACGCTCGATCAATTTTCGAGCCGTTTCTTCCGGTATGATCCTAACATATACACCTTTATTTTCCTTCAAATATTTCGTGCTGATTCGCACCATGTGCGACAAAAAACGAGTTCCAAAATCGAGAAAAAACTCGATTTTCTGGATTTAGAAACTGTCCCGAAACCCCAACTTTGTGGCCGATTTGCGACCAGCGTGTTGTGATTTTTTCAAAATCGGTCTGAAGAGACTTGGAGATAACCTGTAGGGCTTAAAAACCTATTTTGTAGAACTGAATTTCATGCACTGTACAGAAAGTTATTGATTTGTGAAGTTGGAGAAAAAACTGATTTTTAAAAGTGGATTTTTTAGAAAAATTGTCCCGATACGCCGTCCGTCCCACCAATCCGGGCGACGTAGTCACGAACCGAAAGCATCGAAAGATGCGTATCGACTTCGTGGTCGTGTGGGCTTTGACGGAATTTAAATTGGTCGCATGTGCGCGACGAATTTGATACGTATCCGTCAAAAATTTACCGTATCGACCTTTTTCATATTTGTCAATTACTTTGTGCACACTGGTCAAATCGTGACGAAACTTACGCCATTGGACTCAAAATATTTTTCTGGTCCTGTATGCCAAGTTTGGTCCGATTCTGAGACCGTTGATCGGGACGCCATTTTGGCGGGCCCACAATCCCACTCAATGGGTGATTTTGTGCGCAGCCCACCGGAATCCAAAATTGGACATATCGTTGGGTTTGTCTCGTCAAACCGGACCTGTAGACGTATAGTTTGATGACTTTAGAGACCGTAGATTCTGGCACGTTTTTTGGTGCAAAGTGAGGCCAACGGCGGACACCATTTTGACCCAAAATTACTGTTTTGCCCCTGTATCGAGAATTGGACTTATGGGTAGGCGTTTCTAGCTAATTTGACCATTCTGAGAAAGTTGGTAATGTCTGTTTCAGCTTTAGGAGACAGTTGTGCGAGTTGACCGTTCGTGGCTCATTGAGTGGGTTATAGTTTCGATTTTCTCAGCTCAGGACGACAAGCGAGTACATTCTCTGATAGTTTTTATTGTCGTGATATCTACTATATCCGATTCAGTTGTAGTGTTATATTTGATTCTCGACACGAGGATACACGGACTAGTATACGTGAATATCGTCATGAGATGTCATTCCTGGTTTACTTGGTATATGAGTACATTGTTCGGTATTGTTTCTTGTACTTGTATAGACACCGATTTGGGAGTGGACTGGCCCCCTGCTGTTCGAATCCTGTGTCATGACTTGTCATGTCTGGATTCATTATACTACTCGGGGATGGGGGAGTTATTAGAGGTTATGTGATCATTACCCTTACTTGTTTATTACTTGCGCATAGCTCCACCCTCACCACACGTAGGGTGTAGCCTGACCTTATACTACTTGTGCATAGCTTTCCATTTTGGCTGGCCTGACCCCTATATTATTATACTACTTGTGCATAGCCGGTCAAATGGAACAGCCTGATCTTGACCCAAGCCGATCACATAACGCTCTAATATCTCATGGCACTTTATTTTTATGTTTACATCATACCGCATATTACTTTCCATTTATTTATATTCCAGTTTTATCTTATATCTCACACATGACATGATATCCAATTCTCTTGTACCGTTTTACTTTCAGTCTTAATATTCCATCTTATATTTTATTTTGATTGTCTCTTATAGTATTTGTCAATTCACATGGAACTGCTGTTGGCGTTTGTACTTGCTCATATCCGGACAGGATAACCCTCGTTGTTTTTCAGAGGATTTAGATGCAGATTGTCCGACCTACTATGGGTTTGGCATAGATGGAGCCTACGACCAGGACCAGCCTGTGGACCCGGTGTTCGTAGAGGACGTACCGCCAGTAGTGACCTAGTTCACCTAGATTTTGTCTTGATTACATTCCAGTTTGATACTTTGAGACTTATAGTTTTTATTTTGGGATATTGTTTTATATCTTGGTCTCTGAACTTGTGATTGTGGCTCGGCATTATTTCAGACTATTTATCTCCTCTTTATCTTTATCATTATCATCGTGTTTATCTTCCTTAGAATTATGTGATTGAGTTGTGGTTATATACCTCCGTGCGGAGATGACATATTATATGTGTGTCTTAGATTCTATATATTCTAGATGACCTTTACAGCGTTCTACCGTCGATACTGCGGCGTAGGCTGGACGTACCTACGTGCTCGTGCCCCTAAACAGGGTGCAGGTCGTGACACTACCCACCTTAAAAGAATTCCGTCCTCGAAATTTAATCAAGAGGCTAGAGATGCGAGGACAAGCTATACTAATCACAGGCAAGCTATACTAGTCTAGCAATCAAGCAATTATTCATGCAAGCAAGGAATCGAAGGCATGAGGCATAAGAAGGATATTATACCTCACGAGTCAAACAGGTCGGGATATCGCGATCGGATATCATCCTCACGCTCCCACATTGACTCACCCAAAGAGTGATGACCCCAAGCAACTCGGACTAACGTGATAGTTTTGTTCTTGAGTATCTTCTCTCTCTGGTCCAATATGGACACGGGTCTTTCCTCATATGAAAGGTTGGTACCAATAACCAATTTTGAATGATCCAGGATATGGCTCGGGTCCGGGATATACCATCGTAGTTGGGATACATGGAACACGTTATGCACCTCACTCAGAGACGGCGGAAGAGAGAGACGATATGACACATCTCCTACTCGCTCCAGGATATCGAATGGCCCTATATACCTAGGACTAAGCTTTTTCCGTACGTCGAAATGAATGACGCCACGGTTAGGCGAGATCCTAAGGAATATATGGTCGCCGATAGAAAATTCAAGGGGACGCCGATGAGAATCGGCCCAATGGCGTTGGCGATCTTGTGCAACGCGAAGATGATCTCTAACTCTCCTGACCAACTCGACTGTCTGAGTGATCAACTCGGGACCAATCATCTGCTTTTCTCCAATATCGTTCCATGCTAGCGGGGATCTGTACTTCCTACCATACAGTGCCTCGAACGGTGCCATCTGGATGCTAGCTTAGAAACTTTTGTTGTACGAGAACTCCACCAGGTACAGGTGATTTTCCTACGAACTGCCGAAGTCGAGCGTGATCCTCAAGAGTCTGGATCGTGCGTTCCGACTGACCATCTGTCTGTGGATGATAAGCTGAGCTGAACTGGAGGTGAGTTCCCAAACTCTCTTGCAGACTACGCCAAAAGTGCGACGTGAATCTTGAATCTCTGTCCGAGGTGATACTGACTGGTACACCGTGAAGTCGGATGATCTTCCTGAGGTACATCTCTGCTAGCTGAGCCGTTGACTGACCAACTCTGAATGGGAGAAAGTGAGCCACCTTCGTGAGCCGATAAACTATAACTTAAATAGCATCTCTACCGGCTGGGGACCTAGGTAATCCAGTCACGAAATCCATGGTCATATGCTCCCACTTCCATTCTGGAATCGGCAAGGGCTGAAGAAGTCCCGCTGGCCTCTGATGTTCAGCCTTGACTTGTTGGCAAACCAAACACCGAGAGATAAACCGAGCTATCTCCCTCTTCATGCCATTCCACCAAAAGTGCTGACGGATATCTCGGTACATCTTCGTGCCACCGGGATGAATCGAATACTGAGAACTGTGAGCTTTGGTCATAACCTCCTGTCTGATATCTCCACTGGGTACGCAAAGACGCTTACCATGTCGAAGTGTATCATCTTTATGAATGCATAATTCTGGTCTTCGCCCTGCTAAACATTCTGTCCTAAGCCGCTGAAGCTTAGAATCTGATGACTGAGCTATCTTGATTCTCTCAACTATACTAGACTGAACTTGCATGCTAGCCATCAATGCCACATTGGTAGGAAGGACAACTTCTATACCCATCTTCTGAAGATCTGCTAATAACTCTGGTTGTGCTATTAGAAAATAAACTCCGGCTCTCCTGCTCAATGCATCTGCAACAACATTGGCTTTCCCAGGATGATACTGCAGGTTGACATCATAATCCACAAGCAGCTCTAGCCATCTTTTCTGACGCATGTTAAGATCCTTCTGAGTGAACACATACTTCAGACTCTTGTGATCGGTAAAAATCTCCACCCTATCTCCATACAAGTAGTGTCTCCAAAGCTTTAGTGCAAACACCACGGCTGTCAGCTCCAAGTCGTGGTTGGATAATTCCTCTCATGATCACGAAGTTGTCGTGACGCATAAGCTATTACCTTCCCATGTTGCATCAAAACACATCCTAAACCTCGGCCTGAAGCATCACAATACACTGAGAATCCTCACGTCCCATCTGAAAGTGTGAGAATGGGTGCAGTCATCAAGCCTCGCTTCAACTTCTCAAAAGAATCCTGACATTTTGCTGTCCAAGCAAACTGTACATCCTTGCGGGTCAACTGCGTCAGTGGTGCTGAAATTCGAACAAAGTTCGAAACAAATCGCCGGTAGTAGCCGGCCAATCCAAAAAAACTGCGAACTTCTGCAACTGTGCTGGGCACTGGCCACGTTTCGATAGCCACGATCTTCTGGGGATCCACTTCTACTCCTCCTCTGGTGATGATATGACCCAAGTACGAAATACGATTGAGCCAGAACTCGCATTTACTGAACTTGGCATACAACTGGTATTCTCGGAGAATCTGAAGGACAACTCTGAGATGCTGCTCATGCTCCGCTTCATTATTGCTGTAGACCAGGATGTCGTCTATGAACACAATCACGAACTGATCCAAATAAGGCATGAAGATGCGATTCATGAGGTCCATGAATACAGCTGGCGCATTAGTTGCTCCAAATGGCATCACAAGAAACTCCCAATATCCATATCTAGATATGAATGCCGTCTTCGGGATGTCTTGCTCTCTGACTCTGATCTGGTGGTACCCTGACCGCAAATCTATCTTTGAGAATACTGCTGCTCCTCAGAATTGATCAAACAAGTCATCTGTCCTTGGGAGAGGATATCTATTCTTGATTGTCACTGAGTTCAAGGTACGATAGTCAACACATAATCTGGATGTACCATCCTTCTTTTTCACAAGAAGCATCGGGGCTCCCCAAGGCGATCTACTAGCATGAATGAATCCCTTGGTCCTGAGTTCTTCAATCATTTTGTACAATATCTCCAATTTTGACGGTGCCATCCTGTTGACTCTCTCTGACACAGGTGCGGTCCCGGGGATCAAGTCTATGGTGAACTCGATCTCTCGCTCTGGCGGCATTCCTGGAAGCTCTTCTGGGAAAACATCTGGAAACTCATCGACGATCCGGGATAACTGCACTGCTGCTACTTGCCATCCGCAATACGGGAGGAGAAGGTTCAACTTTGCCTCGGAAAAAAAAAAGTTCGGCTCGCCTGGGATGCTAAAAACAACCCTGCCAATATGACAATCTATCCTGGCATACTGGTACCTCAACCAATCCATCCCTAAGACCACGTCATAATCGGCCATCGAGAATTCTATCAATCTAGCAGAAAACTCTCCACCGCTAACTACGATCCGACACGAGAAAAACACTCTATCTACTCCCACAAGACCGTTACCAGTAAGTATATTGAGCCTTACCGATAATGACTCGGGCTCCAGTCCTATCCGTGTCGCGAATCGTGCAGACATAAATGAATGCGAGGTACCAGAATCAAATAATATTGAAGCTGGAAAGGTGTTGACGAGAATAGTATATGCCACTACCTCACCGGGTGCTATTCCTTCCTCTCCCATGGTCAAGGCCAGCACTTGACCATGCCCTCTGGGTGCGAGTCCCCTCTGCTGAAAATTCCTCTGCCTGCTCTGGATCAGGGCTTGGGCTTGGGCATACTGCTGCTGTCTCTGCTGCGGGAATGCCTGGGCCTGCGTCGGCAATGGCCTCGGGAATGGGTACTGCAGTTGTTGCTGCTGGACTGGTGCTAGTCCTCTAACTGAAGGACTAGAGAAGGCCGATGAACTCCCCATGTTCGGGCAGTTCCCAACCCTGTGGTCCGGGGCACCACAAACCAAGCACAAACCCTGTGTTCTGCGACACTCTGATACCACATACCCTGGCTTCCCGCAGTGTGAACATCCTACTGCGGAAGACTGCTTCTGCTGCTGAAGGTGCGTCGGGGTGGAATATTGAACCGACGTCACTGAGGCCGTCCGTGTCACCCCCAGTTTTCATGAACAGGGGTATTTTGGTAATTTTCCACTTTAAAAATTATTTTGGAATTATTTATTATTTATTGTATTATTTTGGGGTTATTTGAGTCGGGTTCGAATTTTAACTCATTCCGACTTGTTTTGACTTGTTTCGGGGACCCGGGGTAGTGTTGACCTTAGCGGGCCCACACACTAGTTAGCCATGGCCCACATGTTAGATATTTTAGTTAGTGACTAGACTAAATTATTTTGGTTAGTATTGATTGAGATTAGTGATTTTGGATTGACTAAACTACCCCCGACTTAACCCCTTACCATTGTTTTAGCAAATGACTAGAGAGGGGCCTTTCTGACTTTTGCCCAATAGGACAAAACAGCCCTCTTGTGGCCGACCACCAAGTGGATAGGACCCCCATCATTTCAATCATTATCCACTCTTCCACTCTCTCTCTTGTTCTTCCCCAAATTGATTTGAGAGCTATCCCTGTCACGACCCGCTCCCGAATAATCGGATACGAGTCGGACACGCCCAGCCTTCGTCGTTGGACACAACGAAGTAAGCTGTACAATCCTAAGGAAAACTGAAAGTCACAATGTAATGTAAACAGAACACAGCTTTTATAACATTTCCAGAAATCACCAATATCCATCAAGTGTTTTAAATACAAACTCTGCCGGAGACAAATCCGGTCAAATGAAATAATATACAATAATGAATCTCTAAGATACAATCTCCAGAAAAATAAATGAAATAAAAAGTTGCAATATCCAAGCAATCACCAGCTCCATGTAATCTCCCACTCACCTGCAACGATCCTATCAGAAAAAGAGCAAAGTACAACCCTGACCAGACAATATACAATGTAATCTGTGATCCAGAGTACAAGGTGAAACTAGAATACCAGAAAACTAGAACATAAAATGAAACTGAACTACGGTACCAGAAATAAAATGTAAAACTGCAGGCAATGGATGACAATCAATATGCTAGACAATGAACACGGCTATCAATGTATAAGGCAATCAATCACGACAATCAATATGCAATTGTGACCATTTTGAAATATTAGAACTAATGTGTGACCGGCTTAGGAGCAATCAATCAATCAATGATGCAATGAGTCAATGAGTCAATTCTACAAGGTCCGGCTTCATCGTACGTGAAGTGTACGATTAGGCTATCCACAATACCTATGTTGGGTGTGGTCACACAAAAGCTAATATTTTCTCCAATCCCCGCAACGAACAATGACGCACAAGCAATGAACAATGGAACAAGACAATCGTGTGTAATTCGTGTCCGATATGAGAACATGGCACATGAAGGTAAGACAGAAAACAAGGTATAAGTCAAGTCAGTGTACTTGCCTCGGTTTGGTTGCACGAGAGTAGTACTGCATGGTTGCAATGATCACCTGTTATATTTTGTACAAGTTATTTAGGGTTTTTGAAATAACATTAGTTAACTAGATAACTAACTTAGATAAAACAACTATTCTTAGACAAGAACTAGCTGACCATACTTTAGAAAATATATAGGTTTTATAAATTTAGTCACAATAATACTTTTATAGCAAAATATTAATTTATCAATATTTAACTAATCATTAAACTAAAATTACTAATAATATTTAGAAAATATTATAGTTTTAATTCCCATAAACACTAATGAAATATATATTATATGATATTTATATATGCTAATAAACAAGGTAGCAATTAATCATTTTTGGAAATATAATATATAATAATAAAATGATAGCAAAATGAAACTTAATAATTTCTTGTAAAAATTATGCTAACAATATTTATTATAGGCATTTAACATTAATATAAAGTTTTTAAAGAATATTTAAAATTATAACAACTATGAATAATCAAAAGCCCAAAAATCCTGGCCCATAGACCCAGTCCGACTTCAAGCCCACAGTCCAACTAACTCTGTTAAAAAAATAGTAAACTAACTAATTACTTACAATTAAATTACAGCCCAAAAACTCAGCCTGGAAACCCAGCCCATAACCAACATAACCCAGCCCAGTCCTTAACCTAAAATCTCTGATTAATAAAATTAAATTTTTTTAAAACAACAGCCCAAACCGAGCCTGTCTCCTGTGGCCCAGAACCCAGTTTATACTCTGTTTTAAACAATTAAAACTTAATTCTTTTCTCTTAAAACCGATCAGCCTACACCTTAGCCCATACAACCCGGTCCACAACCCGGCCCACTGCTCACTAATATTAATCCCATATCTTTCTCTCTCCTACCATTTCACTCGAACTCTCCAGAAACTCACGAGAACCTTCTCGTCTTCTCCGGCGAAGGGAACCCATCTCTCCGGCGAAGGGAACCCATTCTCTCCGGTGAAGGGAACCCCCTCTGGAGACTCGAGAGAGCTCTCCATCTTCTCCAGCAGGCGAGCCTCCGTCCCGGCGAAGAGGCTCCGTCTCCGGTCTTCTCCGACCAACTTCTCTTCTCCAACCTCCACTTTCTTCCTCCCCACTTCGTCTTCCGGCGAAACTTCTCGTCTTCTTCACCTCCTTCAACCCAGCCAAGAGAAACCCTAACCCTAGTATTTCTCTCCATGGCCAGCCTTCTGAACCCTAGGTTCTAGTTTCTTCTTCTCCATGGCCACAGCTTCCTCTAGCTAGGAAACCCTAGCTCTATGTTCTCTTAGTCGAAACCCTAGTTTTTAGGTCAATTACTCCAGTCGACCGACTTCTCCTCCTCAGCCTGGGTCGAAACCCTAACTTCGTCACCTCCTCCAGCCCGAAACCCTAATCCTAATATTTCCTTCACAGTCCAGCCTTCCACTCTCCTTCCTCCTCCAGCATCTCACAAACCCTAATCTGACTCCACCATGGTCGCAACCCTAGGTCTAGGTCTTCTTCCTCCAGACTTCACAAACCCTAGGTTCAACCGTCTCCTTTTCCGGCGGAAACCCTAGCTCCGACTTCCCATGGTCGAAACCCTAGGTCGAAACCCTAACCCTAATTCTTCTCAACCAAGGCCTAACTTCCCTTCCGTCTTCCTCCTCTCCTAACTCCCATTACTAGAAAACCCTAGTCTATAGTTCACCTCTGGAAATCCTAGATCTAGGTTCGGGAACCCTAACCCTAGATCTGAGAAATTTCTCAAGTTCCTACACCCAAAACCCTAGAAAACAAGAGGGAGAGAGGGATCGAGATGGATCGATGGAGAAAGGCTCACCGTCATTAGTGCGGAGCAGTGAGCCACCGCCATAGTCTTCGCCTCGATCCTCGCGCCACCGTCATTAGTGTGGAGCAGGAAGCCTCGCAGACCCTGCCACCGTCATCGAGCAGCGCCCTCCTCGATCCGCACTATAAAACATGTCACGACCCGCTCCCGAATAATCGGATACGAGTCGGACACGCCCAGCCTTTGTCATAGAATAACAAAGTAAGCTGTACCATTCTAGGGAAACTAAACAGATATCAAGACAAGAATGAAACACAGCATCTATAAAATGTATCCCAGAGTAAAGTACAATATCAGAACTTATTACATTCCAGAATGATAGAAAGTCTACTAGTCTCAAATACATGAAAATAATAGGGAAAACTAAGGGAAATCTCTAGGCTTCTGCAGCCTCTAAGTCATGAGCTGCACCAGCTAGCTCTCCTACATCAATAGGCTCCTCGCCATACAATATATCGCATAAAGCCTCCAACTCACCTGCAACATATCCTATTCAGGAGCGGAGCAAAGTATATCCAAAGAAATGAACATGTACATCATGGTATGAATCAAGAAAACAAGAATAAATGTAAAGTACAAGAAATGAGAACAAGACATGAAACTGAACAGAAAATACTGAAAGTAAAACAGGGAACATGGTAAGAGTCCTGAACATGAAATACCACCTGAACATGAAGTACAACCTGAACATAAAATACAGCCTGAACATGAAATACAACCATGAAATCCTGAAATACAATACTGAATCCTGACGTGTACAATATTTGAAATACTTCTAGAGTGTGATCGGCTTGGGTAGATGCAATGATAATGAAATGGTACGGCTTTGGCCCCGCATGCACGGTACGGGACCCAAGCTATTCACAGGGATAGTAGCAGGATTTGATCTCATCTCTATAGTATTTCGCCTCCCAGACACAATGAAACATGGAACATGAAACCAGACAATATCGTGAACTATCGTGTCATCAAGGAGATACAAGAAGGGATAATGAAGACATGAGAAATGAACAAATCAGAGGAGTATACTTGCCTGTCTCCGGGTGATCGAGAAAGAGTAGTGGAGCTGGAAATCCTCCTGTTTATGAATTTATAATTGATAAGTTAACAACTTAAAGTAGATTACCTCTAATCTAGAATTTACTTAACAAAACCCTAGTTTATACTAATTCTATTTAAATCCTATTAATCTCACATAGTACTAATCAAATCATCCCCAAATCTCCCCATTTCTTCACCAAACCTTCATCCTTCCTTCTCCATTCTATCCAAGGAAGGGGCTCCTCAAGTTTGAGAGGATTCGGAGCTTGTTCGTGTCCGTTTGGGATTCCTATGTGTCGGTGGCATTTCGGGATCGAATCTCCGGAAGGTATAAATCCTTCCCTTCTCTCATTTCTCTCATACATTAGATTCATTTTGACATATAAGAATGACCCCCTTGGTTTGGTGCCCATTGGTGTCCATTTTGTGTCCTTTTGGACATTTTTAGAGGTGTCCAATATGTAGGATCGTGTCCTAATAGAAAAACCCCCTATTTGGACACATGAATATTGTTGTGCATTGATTTTGGGTGTATTCTATATTATTTCAGAATTTTCATGTGTGTAGAAATGATTCTCTTAATGTATCATTTTCCTATAATCTATATATATTTTTTTTTTTTTTTCCTATAATCTATATATATATATATATATATATATATATATATATATATATATATATATATATATATATATATATATATATATATATGGAGGATTATATATGTGGATATATTTTGAGGTGATGGTGTGATGCTTGTGTTGGTTAGGGGATTGACATGTTCGGCCAAGAGGGCATGGGTTTATATGTGTGGTAGTTAGTGTAGTGAGGGTGTTTATTGAAATGTTTGAGTGTTGGTTGAGAGAGGATGAGAGTATGTGTATTTGTGTGTGTGTGTTTATGAGTGAGATAGAGAGGTGAGTTTGTAGAGTGATTAGAGAGATGGAGAGATTAGTTGTGAGTGTTAGGGAGAGGGAATCCTATTAGTTCTTGTCCCAAATTCAGCAGCCCACTGTCCAGTTCCCCTCCCCCACAGTTCAGTCCCACATGCACATGGCTGTCCCCCCATTGCCCACATTTCAGTCCCAACAATGGCCAAAAACCAGTCCCTACAAAACCATTTCCTGCTGTCCCTTAAACCAGTCCCCAAAACCTATTTTTGTAGTCCAGAAATCACCTCATTGATGCCCTGTTTCAGCCCAAGTTTTGCCCACATTTCAGTCCTATAATGGCTGTCCAAACACAGCCCATAAACACCACTACATTGCTGTCCTGTTTACCCAAATATCAGCCCACATTTTCCCCCTACTAGCTGTCCTGTTTTAGACCATGTATGGCTGTCCCTAATGCAACAGGATAGCACCAATTCAGTCCTAAATTGCCA
Source organism: Iris pallida (assembly GCA_029216955.1). Lineage (NCBI taxonomy): Eukaryota > Viridiplantae > Streptophyta > Magnoliopsida > Asparagales > Iridaceae > Iris > Iris pallida. The sequence continues at coordinate 14,188,811 of JANAVB010004797.1, forward strand.
CTAAACAGTCCCTCAATTCAGCCCCACTTGCCTCACAAATCTGTCCACTTCTTCCCCACATTTCAAGCTCCAATTCAGTCCACATTTTTCCTTGTTGGTTGTCATTTAAACTTGTCCTATTGCCATTCATTTCAGTCCCTAAAACACCACTATATGACAGCCCTATAACCCCATAAATCAGTCCACAAGTCCACTACAAATCAGTCCATGTTTTGCCTTGTGTGTGTGTGAGTATTGTGAGTTGTGTGTGTGTGTGTGTGAGAGCCATTAGTGAGTGTATCTAGTAACCTATAGTATATCCTATAGCTAACCTAATAGGAAACCTATAGGAGAGCCTATGGGAGTGAGATATAGGAGTGTATCATGTGAGATGGTTGAGTGTGAGAGTGTTGAGGGTAAAATTCATGATATAGTTAAGGTAATAGGGTAAATCAATACCCCGTATCCTAACATAGCCTAGATACATAGGATACCTATTTTTCTTGGTAGGTAAACCCTAGACAGGTTGATATCTAGCTACCCTAAGGAGCCTAGGTTAGTACCATGGGTATTTGCGAGGTTTTCTTGGTATTGGGCAAGGTATCGGGATTTACCTTAGAAGGGTAAATACTAGTTTTGCCTAAAAATAGGCTATTAGTGTTAGAAGTCTAAGATAGAGTTAGAACTTGATTTCCGTGGTTGGTAATGATCAAATATGGTACTCATAGACTAGTTTTTACGTCGGTTGACCTTTTTGACCAAAAGTCAACAAAAGTCAACCGAGAGTCAAACTTAGTCTTTAAGCGACCCGATTTGACCGAAACCAATCCAGAGTTGACCAGTTGACTGAAAGTCAACAGTTGGTCAACATTAGACTAGTTTAACCTAGGGTTGACATAGAGTTGACCAGAGTTGACTTTTTGACCAAAAGTCAACTGTAAGTCAACCGTTGATCCCGATTGACCTAGTTTGACTTGGATTGACTTCCAGTGACCTAGTATGACCTAATATGAACCAGTATGACCTAGTATGACTCAGTTTGGCCTAGATTAACCTAGTTTTGACTTAGACTTGCATTTATGACTTATATTAGTTTCTTTTTTCAGTGTTAAGCCCTGTTTGACTCATAGTATCTTATTTTAGGTCTGTGATTGTCACGACCCGCACCCTAGAGTAAGGGCACGAGAAGTGGGTACGTCCAGTCTACGCCGCAGTGTCGGCAGTAGAACGCTGTCCTAGGTCAATCATCTAACAATATAAAGTACTTGTACAGTTTATACTCTCCGAATGGAGGTAACAAACAGAAAACAATCTCAATCACATCTAGGTAGAAGAATGAAAGATAGATAGACAGTAACTCAAAGAGAACAGTAGAATAGATTAAATAAGTCCAAGTGTCTAGGATAACATAACATCAGAATGTCAACTCATAATACAATAAGTCTAAGAGTCTATATATCTCCACATCTCAAAATATAACTCAGATGTGAGACAAAAAGATAATACAGAAAAGACTGTCTAGCTAAACTAGCCTAGACTACAGGGGCAACATCCTCAGCTGCAGGTGGATCCTGTTGAGGGTCCACAACATAAGTATCATCTAGTCCTGCTCCATAATAGGTAGACACCAGGGCCTCATCCTTTGTAATATTTTTAACAGGTCCAGTCAGGACAGGAACGAGCACAATACATCTCACGCAGTGCATAGTATGATAGGAAATATAAAGCATGCAATAGAGTAAAATACAGGAAACGCTGAAGGAAGATACATGTAGCAAAAGAGATAACTGTACTGAAATATCTACTATAATAGAGAACTAGCAGTGTCTAGTGAGTCAGAGTAAAATATAGACATATGAAATGGCATAGGAGATTCATGGCTACAGCTAAGAGTGATTCATGGCTATAGCTACTGGGGTAATATCCACATTACTATTTCCACTCCCCCATCCCCAATCAATACACAAGGATCCGTTCAAGTTATGTTAAGATTCATGATAAGCCCATAAATGGGAGATTCATGAGAGGCTCTGTGAATCATGAGAGTACATGAGTCACAAGCGATTCGTGAATCTATGAAAGCATAGAGATACATGATGATTCGTGAAACGCACAAAAATGCTGTATCTGATGCTCCCGAGGGGGATAACATCTCATGAAAAGATCCATATAGTACCAATCCGTGATACAATCGTGTCAGCATCAAGTAAAGTAATCTAGAGCAAGAATATAAATCCTGGCAAATATGAAACGGTCAAAGAATGTACTCGCCTGATAACTGAATATCTGAAGAAGATATACTGTCTGAGGAGAGGTGTATGGCTCCTAATCAGAGCAATACAAGTCACAATGTATCCACAATGGTAAAAATAAAGTATACAATGCATACTACATGATCCTAGGTCAATCTGGTCAAAAGTCAACTCTTGGTCAACTCTAATATCAAACTAGGTCACAGGAAGTCATACTAGGTCAATTAGAGTCAAACAAGGTCAAACAAGTCAAGGTTAGTCAAATCTAGGTTAAAGTCAACTCTTAGTCAACATTCTAATCAACTAGTCAAATACTAGTCAACATGATCAATCTGGGTCAAGTCTAGGTCAAACTTAGACCAACTAAGGTATTGGTCAAACAAAGACTAGTCAGTATGGTAATTAGGTCAACAAAGACTAGTCAATGAGGTAATTAGGTCAAACATGGTCAGACTAGTTAAACTAGTCAAAGTTAGGTAAATCCTAGTCAATTCTAGGTTAACTAGGTCAAATTTGACCTAAGGTTGACTTTGTCAACCCTTAGTCAACAAGGGTCAACTAGTAGTATTTTTGGTCATTAGGTCAAATTGAGTTAGCCTCTAATGCCATAGGCTTGTAACCTAGGCCATAGGCTTGATAACCTATAGGTTTCCTCATAACCTATATTTAGAAATCATACATATATATATCTATATATATATATAGATATACACTATCTATCTACTACCCAAGTATCAATATGTATGTATACCCTATATATTACAATCACACTCACTTATATATACATAATGTCATAATGTAATCTAATACCAATATATATATATATATATATATATATATATATATATATATATATATATATATATATATATATATATATATATATATATATCATATATATATATATATATATATATATATATATATATACATATATATATATATATATAACTTTTATATATATACATATATATAGAGGGAGAAGTGAGAGAGACATAGAGTGAGAGAGTGAGAATGAGAGAGAGACTGAAAGAGAGAGGGAATGGACAGAACACAGGAAATAGGGGGGATTTCAGGATTCCTGGAACTGAAAACAGTCCCAAACACACACACACACAGTAACACATATACATATATGTATACACACACACACAACTACCTATACACTCAACCAATTACTCTCAAACCTCACCTACACACACACATACATATATACTACATATTTATACACTGAAAATACATATATACATGTATAATTCACATCAAAATTAGGTTTGAAACTTGAATTTAAAAACTGGTAAAATAACCCAAAAACAGGAAACTGAGAATAGTGAACTCGAGATAGGGTAATTCCAAATTCACACACGAAATCGAGCTAAGACCCGAATCGAAGGGTTGGTAACTGAGCCCCTAGGTGTCCTCTAGTGTCTAGTGTCCCTAGGAGTCCACCAAGACACGACACAACGTGTCCAACCGCCCAAAAACCCAATCGGGTAAATCAAGATACGCACACACACACTCAGTGTCGTACACGTGTGCACTTAACTCTAGGACACGACACACTTGCATCCGTGTCTCGTGCTCGTACACGAAGGTGCGCCTAGGGGTTGGGCACGTATCCAACACCCTGCACCGTGTCCATGTGTCTCACAGTGTCGACACGAGAGACGTATCAGTCGTGAAAACACGACTGATGCGCGCGTTTGGCACCGCGTCGTGCAGTGAGTCACGCGCCTCGTGGATACGACACGAGCCACGTGGGGCCTCGTGGTCATGTCCACGTGTAGCCCAGGTATAGGGCTACACACTCGTGCAAACACGAGGTGTCCTCAACTCGTGTCCATGCGATACGAAGGCCGTGTCCAAGTCGAACTTTCGACTGGACTGTGCGCGTGCACGACTGTGTACGACCAGTGCACGTGTCCTCGTGTCCTCGATACGACACGAGGTGTCCTAAAATTTTGGGGGCATGTGCGCAAACACTGCCCCCTCGTGTCCACCAATTTTGGTGTGTCCTAGTGGTCTGTACAGTGAGAACTAAGGGGGTGGTAGCAGGGCACTGCACGAGAGTCTCGTGAAGTGGGTTCGTGTCCAATTTGGACCCGGACACAGCACGAAAACGTGCTAAGTTAAGTTGTTTCGTGATCAGCAAGTCTAGGGCTACTAGAAAATATAATTTGTTCTACATTTTGACAAAAATAAATCCTTTGTGGCATTTCATCAAACAATGTTTCCTAGCCTAGGATACGTGTCCGATACGGACACCAAACCAATCCTATTTTTCACCAAACTTGACCTACAGTACCCTAGTACCTAGATGCATGCAAATATGAAGAGAAAACACAAAATTAACATAGTTTATGGACATTTACCTATTTGGTGAAAAATCAAGAAAACACCCAAGTAGGGGGGTGTTCTTCCACTTGGTGATGCCCAAAGCCCTTCAATTTCCTTGATAGCAGGCCTTAACTAGTACCCTCTAGTGTAGGGGAGTCCAATGCAAGAAACTAGAGGTGATTTAGATCAAAATTGATCAAGTTGTGTAGGTTTGAAGAAATAGGATTTTTCTAGGTTTAATTTCATGTAAATGGCCATGAATGAAAGCAATGGGGTTAATATAGGATGGTGGGCTGCCAAGGGGGGGTCCTTGGACGGCCATAGCAAGGGGGGGTGTCCTAGGCTTGCTTCTAGGTTAAGGCAAGGACTTTCATGGTAAAGGCTTGATATTTTGCATGGTTTAAGCAAAATATCAATTAAAGGTAAACTAGATATTTATCTCACTTTATCCTATGACTAATATCTATCCCCTTATCATTCTAGGTTGGTAACTAACCTCTAGATTAGTGCTAAACTAGGTTAGAAGCTAACATGACACTAATCAACTAATTAAATAATAATAAATCACATAATCCAAATAATTCCAAATAATTCCTAGAAAATTACCAAAATACCCTTTAGGCTAAAAATCACTAATTTGGTGTTCTAAGCCTATGGCTAGGCTCTCATGGTCATGGCAACTTCTAGGTTAAGAAAAACTAGGGTTTACACTAAGTTATACTAACAAAATCACAAGGTCATAAGTCATGACTTAGCATGACTTTAGAAATGGTTTAACTTAACTAAAATCACCAGAAAATCATACCATGACTAAAATACCACTAATAAATAATAAAAATAATAAATTTTCAAAAATACCCCAATTTCAGAAAACAGGGTGTTACAGTGATCACTCTGAGCGTCTGTTCACCCTATCAACTCAGGACCACAGGCGAGTACATTCACTGATAGTTTTCATTATCTTGATATCTACTATATCCGATTCAGTCGTAGTATTTTACTTGATTCCTGACACGATGTTTCACGGACTAGTATACGTCGGATCCTGTCATGAGATGTTATTCCTAGACTCCCTTGGTATATGTGTATGTGATATTCCTGTGTTCCTGTACTTATATAGACACTGATTTGGGAGTGGGCTGGCCCCGTGCTCTTGAACCCCGTGTCATGACGTGCCATGTCCGAATCCGTGATACTATTCGGGGATGGGGGAATTATTAGGGGTTATGTGATCAAGCCTTCATGTAACTATATTTTGCTAGCGTTACCCTCACCTCACGTAGGGTGTTGTAGGCACCCCATTACCAGTTATCCAGGTTAGACGGCATGACTCTCCGTTGAGTACACCGCGGATTGCCGGACCAAGTGGATAACCATCTCTTGCTTCCCTAGGCGATCACATATCGCTCTAATAGTTCAAATCACTTTTTACATTTATTGTCATATCTTATATTTCCAGTTCAGCTTTACTTACTGTACTTTCACCATACTATGATTCATTTCTCACATGCTCTACCTGTCTTTTATACTGTACCATGATTTGAGACCAAGTTCTGTTTGGAGAAAGGGTTACAACTCCGGTCCTTGTCTGGTTCAAGGGTTGTAACTCGGCTTTCAAATGGTTCCCAAGTCACATATATCTTTTGTCTTGTATTTCATTATTGCTGTCTCTTATAGTATTTCTCAATTCATATGGAACTGTTGTTGGTGTTTTGTACTTGCTCATTTTTCTGACAGGATATTGTTGACAAATTTTACAGATGACTCTGAGACTGACTGCCCGACCTACTATGGGATTGAGTCTGATGGACTAGATTTAGACCGTGGCTTATTGGTAGAGCCACTGGACTTTGCTCACCCTGAGTAGCATAGTTTAGTTAGGTTTGCCTGGCCTGCGAGCCAGCTAGTATATTTCAGTTTGTAGTATCTTTATACTTATACTATCTGAGACTCTGGATGTTGTGTTAGCTCTGACTTGTAGATTTTGGACTCGTTTCCTGTTTTAGCTATCGTATCTCTTTTCATGCTATCTACCTTAGTTTTGATTAAGTGATTGAGACTGTATTGCTATGTCACCTCCATTCGGAGTGTATATACTGTACAGGTACATTTATCTGTTTTAGTTATAGTATTTACAGACCCTATATACAGCGTTCTACCGCCGATTCTGCGGCGTAGGCTGGACGTAACCACGTGCTCGTGCCCCTCTAAAGGGTGCGGGTCGTGACATGTTTTTGTGGTGGCCCTTGCAGGTCAGTGTCGCAACTAGTGCGAACTCATAATGGTGCTCAACTTAGAGTGCTAATTACGAGCCTGCAATTAGGACATAGGATCTAGGGTATGATAGGAGTTACTCAATCACATGCTAGGAAATTTCTGATCTTTTGATTACCATGACAGCTCTTTTGCATTGAATTTAATTGTCCGTCTTTGATATTCCTATCATGTGCCATATTGATTCCTTGTTTCAACCTATCCTCAGGATGACGATCACTTGCTCTCAGGCAGCGGGTTCTATTGCTGTACCAGAGAGGCCCAATCCGGCAGGAGGTCTTCCACCTCCGGCTGCGGGAGTAGCAGTGGCAGTCCCAGGAGGTCTTCCACCTTCGGCAGTGGGAGCTACAGCTGAGGGAGCTGCCACCTCAGTTCCTGTCCTTCCGACGGAAGCAGCAGCAGCAGCGACGGTTCCAGGAGGTCTTCCGCCTCCAGCAGCGAGACCGTCTATGGTTATTCCTGATGTTCTTCCATCGTCGCCTCCGATACCAGCAGATGCTCAGGGGATGATGGCCCTTCTGCAGCAGATGCTGCAGACGCAGAGAGCACAGGCAGAGGCACAGCACCGTCAGGCAGAGGTGCTGCGACAGACCATGGAGAACTCACATCAGTTAGCTATGGCTGTAGTGGAGAGAGGTGCACCGACTATAGTTCAGGGAGCACCAGCACAGCAGCAGGGCCAGGGGAGGCCCGGTATGCATCTCGACTTCAGGAAGATGAACCCGCAGGATTTTAAGGGTACCGAGGGTATCCTATACGCGGACGACTGGCTAGAGGATGTCCAGCGGAGTCTGGAGTTGGCGGAGGTCCCGAGAGGTCTGTGGGTGACTTCTGCAGCGAGCCAGTTCTTTAACATAGCGCTGACTTGGTACCGTATGGATCCGCGTGCGTCAGTGAGAGGTATATCTTGGGAGGACTTCAGGAAACTCTTTAAGGAGAAGTTCTACCCAGATGTAGCTTTGACAGCTCTGGAGGGGCAGTTTGCTAGTCTGGTGCAGGGGAACTCGTCGATGGACGAGTACGCAGCGGAGTTCTTCCGCCAGAGCAGTTTTGTACCCAGTTTGGTTCAGGATAAGGGGTGCAAGGCCCGGAAGTTTAGGAGGGGTCTCATTCATGCAGTGCGCACTCGCACATCTGGGCGACGAGACGCGACCTTTGAGCAGATCTTGATAGAGGCTCAGATTGCAGAGGAGGACTTTGGCCTGAAGCCGAAGAGGAGCAGTGATGCTATTAGAGCTAGTTCGAGTGCAGGGCCAGCAAAGTGCCCACATTTCCAACAGAGGCAGTTCCAGCAGCAGCAGCCTCAGTTGCAGATCCAGCAGGCACCGGCGCGTGCCCAGCAACATCAGGGTCAGGGTCATGGCCAGAGGCCAGCTACACAGTGCAACTTCTGTGGGAAGCCAGGGAACACTAGAGAGGTGTGCAGGAAGAGATTGGGCGTCTGCTTATACTGTGGGGCGTACGATTACCAGCTGAAGGACTGCCGTATTCGAGGAGTCCGAGGAGTCCAGGACAGAGCACAGTCGGCCAGAGGACTAGCGGTTCAGCAGAGAGGTCCTCCACTTCAGACGCAGCAGCAGCGTTTCCAGCAGCACCAGAGGGGAGCCCCTGCGGGCAGAGTGTTTACCCTGACAGCAGAGGAGGAGGCAGAGCCAGTAGGCGATGTAGTGGCAGGTCATGTTCTTCTCGATTTATTTCCTGTATTTACCTTATTTGATTTCGGTGCCTCTCATAGCTTTGTGTCTGTCTCCTTTGCTCTGAGACACAATATTATTACTAAACCCTTGGGTAGGACTTGCAAGATATTGACCGGAGGAGGCATCATCCTGGTCAACAATATCTGTAAGGGGCAGAGAGTTACTGTAAGAGGCCGAGTTTTGGGTGTGTGCTTGCTCGTAATGCCCCTTCTGAGGTACGATGTGGTACTCGGGATGGATTGGTTGAGCATGCACCATGCTACTATAGATTGTAGAGGTGGTAGGATTTTGTTTGGGCCGCCGGGAGAGCCAGAGATTGTGTTTGCCAGATGAGCAGCTGAGCCGGGTAGATGGTTTCTGCGGAGCTTTACTGGCGGGGCAGGCATTGCCGCATCCACTGATTGCTGATTTCATGGATGTTTTTCCCGATGAGTTGCCTGGGATGCCGCCGGATAGAGACATTGAGTTCTCTATAGACTTAGTGCCAGGTGCTGAGCCCATTTCACAGCACGTCTATAGAGTCAATAACAGCAAGTTGGCGGAGCTGAAGAAGCAGGTCGACGAGCTGCAGGACAAGGGATTCATTAGATCCAGTTCATCACCTTGGGGAGCGCCAGTCCTGTTTGTGCCAAAGAAGGATGGCATGATATGTATGTGTATCACTTACAGGGCGCTCAACAACCTTACTATCAAGAATAAGTACCCATTGCCGAGGATCGACGACTTGTTCGATCAGCTGAGCGACGCCAAGGTGTTTTCGAAGATAGATCTGAGATCCGGCTATCATCAGCTGAAGGTGAAGAAGGAAGACGTTCCGAAGACAGCTTTTCGGATTCGGTACGGCCAGTACGAGTTCACAGTGATGCCATTTGGGTTGACCAACGCCCCAGCTGTGTTCATGAACTTGATGAACAAGGAATTCCATCAGTACCTTGACAAGTTCGTGGTGGTCTTCATAGACGACATCCTGGTTTACTCGAAGATGCCGGAGGAGCACGAGGAGCATCTGAGGATTGTGCTTGAGACTTTGAGAAAGGAGCAGTTGTATGGGAAGTTGTCGAAGTGTGAGTTTTTCCTAGACCAGGTCGAGTTCTTGGGTCATGTTGTGACCGAGCACGGGATCTCAGTAGACCAGAGGAAGATTGCTGTGGTAGAGTCTTGGTCTACGCCCAGTACAGTTGCCAAGATTCGGAGCTTTCTGGGATTAGCGGGCTACTATCGAAAGTTCGTCCAGGATTTCTCGCGGATCGCGGAGCCGATGACTAGACTCACCAGGAAGGACGTGGAGTTCGTCTGGACTGAGGAGTGTCAGGCCGCCTTCGATGAGCTGAAGAAGAGGTTGACATCAGCTCCTATCTTGGCATTGTCGTCTGGGACCGGTGGTTTCTCGATTTACAGCGACGCTTCTGGCTGGGGTCTGGGTTGTGTACTTAGCAGCACGGGAAGGTGATTGCCTATGCATCTAGGCAGTTACGTCCTCATAAGAAGAACTACCTGACTCACGATCTGGAGTTAGCCGTTGTTATCTTTGCCCTGAAGTTATGGAAACACTATCTGTACGGAGAGCGGGTTGAGATCTTTACTGATCATAAGAGCTTGAAGTACGTGTTCAGTCAGAAGGAGCTGAACATGAGGCAGAGACGTTGGCTCGAGCTAATAAAGGACTTTGATATTGCCTTGCAGGACCATCCAGAAAAGGCCAACGTAGTCGCAGATGCCTTGAGCAGGTATCCAGTGGCTATGTATCTAACATCAGACCGTCATCTTTTGGCTAACCTGGACAGTTTAGGAATCGAGGTGATTATTCTAGGTATGGAGGTGCAGATGTGGGGTTTACAGATTCAGTCTGAGTTGATAGACAGGGTCAGATCAGCGCAGTTTGATGATATTGCCCTGAGGTGCATCAGGGAACAGGTGCAGGCAGGGTTGCTTGATGATTTCTCCATTGCCGAAGATGGGTCGCTGCGGCACGGTGCTAGACTGTGCGTTCCGAGTGGAGAGCTTCGGGAGGAGGTTCTTCAGGAGGCTCATCGCTCTCAGTACTCTATGCATCCTGGTGCCAACAAGATGTACAGAGATCTGAGAGAGCACGTTTGGTGGTACGGCATGAAGCGCGAGGTGGCTCAGTTCGTATCTCGCTGCTTGGTTTGTCAGCAGGTGAAGGATGAGAGGCAGAGGCCTGGTGGATTGCTACAGCCACTACCCATTCCTGAGTGGAAGTAGGAGCACATCACCATGGACTTTGTGTCCGGACTTCCCCGATCTCCAGGAGGGAAAGACGCGATTTGGGTCATAGTTGATAGATTGGCCAAATCGGCCCACTTTTTGCCTTTCAAGGTGGGATTGTCTACGGAGAGGTTGGCAGAGCTGTATGTTCATCAGATCGTATGATTGCATGGGGTTCCTGTGAGCATAGTTTCAGATCGAGATAGCCGTTTTACTTCCCACTTCTGGAGGAGTTTGCAGGCTAGCTTGGGCACCTCGCTCAAGTTCAGTACTGCTTATCACCCCCAGACAGACGGGCAGTCGGAGAGGACTATCCAGACCTTGGAGGATATACTTCGTACGTGTGTGCTAGATCTCGGGGGTTCTTGGGAGGATCATCTTCACAGGGTAGAGTTTGCTTACAACAACAGCTACCAGGCCAGTATAGAGATGTCGCCATTTGAGGCTCTATACGGACGGAGATGCCGTACTCCCTTATCTTGGGACGATGTTGGCGAGAGGGTGCTGCTTGGACCAGAGATGGTGGTGGATGCAGCTGAGAAGGTCCGGCTTATTAGAGACAGACTTCGGGTGGCTCAGGATAGGCAGCGACATTGGGCCGATAGCCACCGAAGACCGTTAGAGTTCGAGGTTAGTTTCAGTTCCTGTTTGTGCTTGTTTGTGTTTTGTCTGTCCTGTGTGCTGAGTTTGTTTTATGTCTAGGTTGGTGCTTTGGTGTTCCTGAAGATTTCTCCGACACGGGGCACGATTCGCTTTGGCGGGAGCGAGAAGCTTAGTCCGCGCTACATCGGACCTTTCACCATTCTTGAGAGGGTCGGTGCAGTGGCTTACCGGCTAGACTTGCCGCCTACGCTAGAGGGGGTACACAACGTGTTCCATGTGTCGCAGCTGAGACGGTACGTGGCGGACCCCAGCAATGTATTGGACCATTCAGCGATCGAGGTAGGGCCTACTCTTCACTATCCAGAGCAGCCAGTTGAGATTCTGGATCGTAGGGAGAAGGTACTCCGGAACCAGGTTATACCCTTGGTTCGTGTTGCATGGAGGCATCATTCTCCAGGTGAGTCTACCTGGGAGAGAGAGGACGACATGCGGGAGCGTTTCCCTTATCTCTTCGAGCCCTGAGGTATAATTTCTGTTTCTGCTTTGTGATTCATTGTATGTTTGTTTTAATTTTGAGGACAAAATTTTTTTAAGATGGATAGATTTATCACCCCCAGTTTTCATGAACCGGGGTATTTTGGTAATTTTATACTTTAAAAATTATTTTATAATTATTTATTATTTATTGTATTATTTTGGGGTTATTTGAGTCGGGTTCGAATTTTAACTCATTTCGACTTGTTTTGACTTGTTTCAGGGACCCGGGGTAGTGTTGACCTTAGCGGGCCCACACACTAGTTAGCCATGGCCCACATGTTTGATATTTTAGTTAGTGACTAGACTAAATTATTTTGGTTAGTATTGATTGAGATTAGTAATTTTGGATTGACTAAACTACCCCCGACTTAACCCCTTACCATTGTTTTAGCAAATGACTAGAGAGGGGCCTTTTTGACTTTTGCCCAATAGGACAAAACAGCCCTCTTGTGGCCGGCCACCAAGTGGATAGGACCCCCATTATTTCAATCATTATCCACTCTTCCACTCTCTCTCTTGTTCTTCCCCAAATTGATTTGAGAGCTAACCCTAATCAAATCATCCCCAAATCTTCTCATTTCTTCACCAAACCTTCATCCTTCCTTCTCCATTCTATCCAAGGAAGGGGCTCCTCAAGTTTGAGAGGATTCGGAGCTTGTTCGTGTCCATTTGGGATTCCTACGTGTCGGTGGCATTTCGGGATCGAATCGAATCACCGGGAGGTATAAATCCTTTCCCTCTCTCATTTCTCTCATGCATTAGATTCATTTTGACATATAGGAATGACCCCTTGGTTTGGTGCCCATTGGTGTCCATTTTGTGTCCTTTTGGACATTTTTAGAGGTGTCCAATATGTAGGATCGTGTCCTAATAGGAAAACCTTGTAACGCCCCAGTCCCAAAATACGTAGGACTAGGACATAACCATGCCAGCTGTATACATACGAAGTATATGGACCCTCGTATATATACATAAGCTGTAAAATGCAGTAACCAAGGTACTAAATCTCATCCACAAAAATAAATAATGATATAAAAGCAACTTTTGAATTTGTCATGTATACAATCGTTGGGCGGAGTCAAAGTCCACTACCAACCAAATTAAATATGGAAAAATATACAAGGAAAGAATTTAGCAAGCGAGAGCAATGGCGAGTCCAAGAGCAATCACCACAAAAGAAGGAATGGCCTTAGCTAGAGCACCTGCAAGAAATCATGAAACACACACACCTGGCGAGATAACCAGGTCCTCAGAGGGACGTAACAAGATACATCAATATGCCATAAAATACTAAATATAAAATATGCCACAATCAGAGAAAGTGATAAGACACAATTAAGGTAACCTAACCAAACTGAAGTGAACATGCAGTGAGAACAAACCTTTCGTCGCATGGGCCCTGGCTGTAAATAGGATCGGCATAGTTCCCATACAGGGCACCAGGGGCCTACGTCCGTAACGTCCGAAGATCGTCAGTGGGCATCATGTGCAAGGGGCTACGTCCATAACGTACTGAAAAATGTCAGAGGGCACCTGGAGCCTGCGTCTCCGGCGGAGCGCACAGGTAATAAGGGAAGTGCATAGAAGCCCATACGTCAGGTAATGTTCTCCCCATCCAATGCACCTATCATGTCGTATCCACGACCATGTAACACTACTAACTGTCAAGTCTTCTAACACACAACTATTGACAGTTAGACCTAACGCACGTCCTGCACGCATCAGTGATCAGCCAATACGCAAGTCAGTAGACTATATGCTACTCATAACTCACACATCTCGTGGCACAACAGTGTCAAAGTTTATGCAATGCACTAAGCTAGTGGTAGTCCCTTAACTCTAAGTCTATATGCAATCAAAGGGTAAATAACAAAGTACAACTAATATCACTGAGCAGGCAGTAATCATGAACTAGAAATAATTGAACAGTGATATGTAATAAATAAAATGCAACTAATTTATAAACAGTAAATTGTGGCAAGGTATCTTGCCTGAGATCCTTGCTGGTGAAACCGACAATCCCGTTGGGTACAGAATAGTCAAAGGGCTACACAAGATAACTCAGACGATGTGATAAAGTTCTAAAATAAAAACCAAAAATAAAATATTCTGGAAAATTTTTGGGAAAAAATATATGATATGTATTTTTCTATCAGTATTTCGAAACTTCAAACGGATCGTGATTCTGATTCCCGGCTCTCCCAGAATCTCAAAAACACTAAAACGTGTCAGATTTCGGACCACTGACACTCCACAAATTTTTCAGAAAATTAAGTTCCGAATTTATGAAAATAAAATTTACATTCAGAAAATATACCTCAATATGATTCCAACAAAAAAAACTGGAGGTCAAAAGGAGTCCGGAGTTGGGAGTTATGGTCATTCGAAGTTGCTACAACCTTTGAAAATTGAGGCTGAATTTATGACGAAAAAAGAGAAAAATTTTGACAAGGATGGTTTGAAAGATGATTTGTGGTAAAAATAATATGGAGGAGTACATGCCTATTTATAGGATGTGGGAATTCTCAATTAGATAAGAATTAGGATTCCCTTAAACCCAATTTAGATATTTCTTAATTTAATTTAAATAAAAATATAATTTTCAAGATTTATTATTCAAAAAGATATTTAAAAATATTTATTATTTTCGAAATTATTATTATTGGTATTTTGAAAACCTCCTATTTGGACACATGAATATTGTTGTGCATTGATTTTGGGTGTGTTCTATATTATTTCAGAATTTTCATGTGTGTAGAAATGATTCTCTTAATGTATCATTTTCCTATTATATATATATATATATATATATATATATATATATATATATATATATATATATATATATATATATATATATATATATATATATATATATATATATATATATATATATATATATATATATAACCATATATATATATATATATATATATATATATATATATATATATATATATATATATATATATATATATATATATATCTATATCATTATCTATATATATATATATATATATATATATATATATATATATATATATATATATATATATATATCTATATCATTATCTATATATATATATATATATATATATATATATATATATATATATATATATATATATGTGGAGGATTATATATGTGGATATATTTTGAGGTGATGGTGTGATGCTTGTGTTGGTTGGGGGCTTGACAGGTTCGGCCAAGAGGGCATGGGTTTGTATGTGTGGTAGTTAGTATAGTGAGGGTGTTTGTTGAAATGTTTGAGTGTTGGTTGAGAGAGGATGATAGTATGTGTATTTGTGTGTGTGTGTTTATGAGTGAGATAGAGAGGTGAGTTTGTAGAGTGATTAGAGAGATGGAGAGATTAGTTGTGAGTGTTAGGGAGGGGGAATCCCATTAGTTGCTATCCCAAATTCAGCAGCCCACTGTCCAGTTTCCCCCCCCCCCCCCCAGTTCAGTCCCACATGCACATGGCTGTCCCCCCATTGCCCATATTTCAGTCCCCACAATGGCCTAAAATCAATCCCTACAAAACCATTTCCTGCTGTCCCTTAAACCAGTCCCCAAAACCTGTTTTTGTAGTCCAGAAATCACCTCATTGCTGCCCTATTTCAGCCCAGGTTTTTTCCATATTTCAGTCCTATAATGGCTGTCCAAACACAGCCCATAAACACCACTACATTACTGTCCTGTTTACCCACATATCAGCCCACATTTTCCCCCTACTAGCTGTCCTGTTTCAGACCATATATGGCTGTCCCTAATGCAACAGGACAGCCCCAATTCAGTCCTAAATTGCCACTAAACAGTCCCTCAATTCAGCCCCACTTGCCTCACAAATCTGTCCACTTCTTCCCCACATTTTAAGCTCCAATTCAGTCCACATTTTTCCTTGTTGGTTGTCATTTAAACCTGTCCTATTGCCATTCATTTCAGTCCCTAAAACACCACTATATGACAGCCCTATAACCCCATAAATCAGTCCACAAGTCCACTACAAATAAGTCCATGTTTTGCCTTGTGTGTGTGAGTGTTGTGAGTTGTGTGTGTGTGTGTGTGTGAGCCATAAGTGAGTGTATCTAGTAACCTATAGTATATCCTATAGCTAAACTAATAGGAAACCTATAGGAGAGCCTATGGGAGTGAGATATAGGAGTGTATCATGTGAGATGGTTGAGTGTGAGAGTGTTGAGGGTAAAATTCATGATATAGTTAAGGTAATAGGGTAAATCAATACCCCGTATCCTAACATAGCCTAGATACCTAGGATACCTATTTTTCTTGGTAGGTAAATCCTAGACAGGTTGATATCTAGCTACCCTAAGGAGCCTAGGTTAGTACCATAGGTATTTGCGGGGTTTCCTTGGTATTGGGCAAGGTATCGAGATTTACCTTAGAAGGGTAAATACTAGTTTTGCCTAGAAATAGGCTATTGGTGTTAGAAGTCTAAGATAGAGTTAGAACTTGATTTCAGTGGTTGGTAATGATCAAATATGGTACTCATAGACTAGTTTTGACGTCGGTTGACCTTTTTGACCAAAAGTCAACAAAAGTCAACCGAGAGTCAAACTTAGTCTTTAAGCGACCCGATTTGACCGAAACCAATCCAGTGTTGACCAGTTGACTGAAAGTCAACAGTTGGTCAACATTAGACTAGTTTAACCTAGGGTTGACCTAGAGTTGACCAGAGTTGACTTTTTCACCAAAAGTCAACTGTAAGTCAACCGTTGATCCCGATTGACCTAGTTTGACTTGGATTGACTTCCAGTAACCTAGTATGACCTAATATGAACTAGTATGACCTAGTATGACTCAGTTTGACCTAGATTGACCTAGTTTTGACTTAGACTTGCATTTATGACTTATATTAGTTTCCTTTTTCAGTGTTAAGCCCTGTTTGACTCATAGTATCTTATTTTAGGTCTGTGATCACTCTGAGCGTCTGTTCACCCTATCAGCTCAGGACCACAGGCGAGTACATTCACTGATAGTTTTCATTGTCTTGATATCTACTATATCCGATTCAGTCGTAGTGTTTTACTTGATTCCTGACACGACGTTTCACGGACTAGTATACGTCGGATCCTGTCATGAGATATTATTCCTAGACTCCCTTGGTATATGAGTATGTGATATTCCTGTGTTCATGTACTTATATAGACACTGATTTGGAGTGGTCTGGCCCCTGCTCTTGAACCCCGTGTCATGACGTGCCATGTCCGGATCCGTGATACTATTCGGGGATGGGAGAATTATTAGGGGTTATGTGATCAAGCCTTCCTGTAACTATTTTTTGCTTGCGTCATCCTCACCTCACATAGGGTGTTGCAGACACCCCATTACCAGTTATCCAGGTTGGATGGCATGACTCTCCGTTGAGTACACCGCGGATTGCCGGGCCAAGTGGATAACCATCTCTTGCTTTCCTAGCCGATCACATATCGCTCTAATAGTTCAAATCACTTTTTATATTTATTTTCATATCTTATATTTCCAGTTCAACTTTACTTACTGTACTTTCACCATGCTCTGATTCATTTCTTGCATGCTCTACCTGTCTTTTATACTGTACCATGATTTGAGACCAAGTTCTGTTTGGAGGAAGGGTTACAACTCCGGTCCTTGTTTGGTTCAAGGGTTATAACTCGACTTTTAAATGGTTCCCAAGTCACATATATCTTTTGTCTTGTATTTCATTATTGTTGTCTCTTATAGTATTTCTCAATTTATATGGAACTGCTGTTGGTATTTTGTACTTGCTCATTTTCCTGACAGGATACCGTTGACAAATTTTACAGATGACTCTGAGACTGACTGCCCGACCTACTATGGGGTTGAGTCTGATGGACTAGATTTAGACCGTGGCTTATTGGTAGAGCCACTGGACTTTGCTCACCCTGAGTAGCATAGTTTAGTTAGGTTTGCTTGGCCTGCGAGCCAGCTAGTACATTTCAGTTTGTAGTATCTTTATACTTATACTATCTGAGACTCTGGATGTTGTGTTAGCTCTGACTTATGGATTTTGGACTCCCTTCCGGTTTTATCTATCGTATCTCTTTTCATGCTATCTACCTTAGTTTTGATTATGTGATTGAGATTGTATTGCTATGTCACCTCCATTGGGAGTGTATATACTGTACAGGTACATTTATCTGTTTTAGTCGTAGTATTTACAGACCCTATATACAGCGTTCTACTGCCGATTCTGCGGCGTAGGCTGGACGACTGGTTCATCTGGCTATGGGATCACTTCCGACCTTCGGTCCTATCTACGATCCTCTGGGAGGTATATTCATGCCTCCGGACTGTCCTCAGTACTGCATCAAAGGTCTGATGCTCAAACTGCTCCACCGCCAACAAAATCTCTAGGTGGAGCCCCTGCTGGAACCGCTGGGCTCTATCGAACTCGGTCGCCACCAAGGTAGGAGCAAACCGACTAAACCTGGAGAACTCGGCTGCATATCCATCGACCGTCCTGTCCATCTGCTTTAGATTAGTGAACCTCGTCTGTAGATCATACCGAGCTACAACATCAAAATACTTGGTCTGGAATCTCTTCCTGAATACTACCCAGGCAATAGGGGCCATTAATCCAACGGCCTGCGCCGCCCACCAGCTGCGAGCAAGATCCAATAGCTGTAGGCGCACCACGGCCACCTTCTTATTCTCTGGAGTCATGGTTGCTTCTAGAATCACCTCTGTGTCCTGAAGCCATGCATATGCAGCGATCATATCTTCACTGTCGTCGAAGAAGGAAGGGTTCAAGTGCTTGAAGCTGATGGCCGCGCTATTACCCTGATGACCTCCTCTGGTCAAAGCGTCTGCCATCGCATGGTGCAAGACATCTCCTCGACGATCCTGGGAGGCTAATAGTGACCTGATAAGACCCACAAAAGTGCCATCATCAGGCTCTGCAGGCTGGACGGGCTGAACTGGTGGCTCTCCTCCAGTAGGCATGACTCTGGAGGCTACTCCTGAATGTTGGGCTTGATCTCCGGGTTGCTGCTGGTCCACGGGAGGTGCTCCGCCTTGCTGATCAGCAGGTCCAGGAACAATGCCGCTGAAAAAGACGACATAGGGAATAATAAGGAAGGACCAGGACAGATCAACGATACAAGCATGTGATCAGGTCAAGATTACAGGGATTCAGAAGATACAAGCAGAGATCAAGGACGAGTGCTGATTGAGACTTCTATTCGGTAAACCCTCACATATCTTGATTTACAAGACCTGCATGGACCACCACTTAAACCATGTAACGCCCCAGAACCAGAATACTGGATAGCGGGGGCATACATAGCCAGCTACGTATATTAAAGTGCAACCCACCTCGCTATACGGTCACGGCTGTCTAGATACATGAGGGTTTAACTACAAGCCATCAGTCTCCTATGGTCATAAACAAGCCTATTTTATGCCAAAAATTCAATTCTGTGTAAAATACGTAAAGGAGAGGGTTCCAGCATAAAATTTTATATTCTGGGTACCATCCAACGTAAAATACGCAAATTCAGGGTTCCCTGCGTAAAATCTTACATTATGGATGCTATCCAGCGTAAAATACACAATTTCAGGGTTCCCTGCGTAAAATCTTACATTATGGATGTTATCCAGCATAAAATACGCAATTTTAGGGTTCCCTGCGTAAAATCTTACATTCTGGATGCTATCCAGCGTAAAATACGTAATTTCAGGATTCCCTGCGTAAAATTTCACTCAGCCGACATGAAAAATTCAGAAAACTTGTTTTGGCCATAAAAACTTCATTTTAACTCGAAATGAGGTGAATCAAAAACCAAATTCATACAAAATTTCGTGCTCTTGCTCATGAAACTATTAGTTTTCGAAAATAACAAGTTTTAGTATATCAAAATCAAGAAAAACTCCATGAACTCATGAAACCCCAAGTTACAACGTAGATCTAGAAGAATCTATCCATAAAATTAAAAACTCCAAGTTCTAAAGAGGCTTATAATCATGTAAAGAAGAGAATAGAATAATAAAATTTGAGATCCATCATAAAGCAAGTTGCACTTGCCTAGGGCTCTTGGGTGTAGGTGGAGAGTAATGGTGAGGAAGAAGAAGAGTGAATGAGGAGAGAGAAAGAGTGTTAGGTTAATAAATGGGGATGGTGGTAGTAGGTAAGGGTTCTTCCCTTGGTTCATGATGAACCAATAAGCAACCCAAGCCGAACCAAGCCAGGAGACATGCAATACGAGTCAGATACGTACACGTATCCCAAAATACGTAATACGAACTATGGTCATCACAGCTACTATGACCCGGTATTGTATCCTGTGGTGTTGCCAGAGCCCCCTTGGAGGACACAGAACCGGAGGCCGATGAGCCGACTGTCTAGCTAGTTGTTTTCTTGTTTTCCTAGTTTTATTGTATTAGAGTTTGTTAATTTGAATTCACCACTTTATTTCAGTTCTTTCATTTCCAGTTGTACTTTTTCAATTGTTGAATAAAAAGTTTTAAAAATTCTATATATTCAAGTTATGACAAATGTATAGGTGTTGTTGTGAATACCTGCATATAGAACAGCTTGCTGTCGCCGTCTCACAACGGTGCAGGCTGGACATGATCCGGTTCGACCCAATAATTTGGGATCGGGTCGTGACAGTCATGGTCAAACCTCATTTTAATAATTGATCAAACTCTGTCTCGATATAAATGCGAGTCAATTCAGATGTTTACTAACGACGTTTTGGACACTGATCAAAGATGGATATCTACTCCGTTCAAGACCGAAGCTGTTTGCCACTCAGAATGTATTTCCTTTAAAGCAATGTAATTTTTTATTTTATTAAGTCTAGGAATACATTGTACACCAAGTCGTACTGGCAAATAGGCTATCTGAAAACGTTTTTCAAAACTGACCTATTTTTTCAAAATGACCTATGTTTTTAAAAAATATCTATTTTTACAAAAAAGCTTCTGAAGGACTTTTTCAAAAAGCCAAAATTATTTTTCATAAAATCAACTGACCAAACCCTGACAGAACTCAGCCAGAGTTCAGCCAAGTTGAACGTTATGTGAACGTTCGATTTTGAACTTGGTCTTCCTTCAGTTGCTGTTTGTTACAAAGAGTTCTGTCCGAATTCTGCCCGAATTCTGTCAGAGTTCTGCCTTTGGAAAAACTATAAATAGAGAAGAATTTCGATCATTTCAAATCACCAATTCACTTTCAATCTCTTCTCTTCTAAAGCTTACATTTCTTCCAAAGAGTTCTAAAAAGCTTCCATTTTCAAATCTCAAGCCAGTTACAATCCTCTAGTTGATTTGCCAGTGCGGTGCGGTCTAGAAGTTTCAGAGCGATTGTAATTAGAGGCTTGATTGAAGATTGACTCTTCACAATTGAAGTTGGTCGAGTTCTTCGTATCAAAGCCCGCATATGTAGAAGTTGCAAGGACTTCGTATGAAAACTTGCAGGATTTTCCAATAGTGGATTCAACTGGAAGCTAGAGTTCTTCCGACTGGACTAGTCCTCATAAGAGGAAAACCAGTATAAATCTCGGTATTTGTGTTTGCCTTCTTATCACTCTTTTATTACTGTCATTTATTTTGTGATTATAATTATATCAGTGATCTAACTGCTAACGAGTTTTTTAATTAGCAATATTCTGCTGTCTACAATATTTACCCCCCTCTAGAGTATTCTGCTTTACGATTTTGTTCCTATAGCATATAAATCTCCTCGGTCAGCTCGCCATTTAGGAATGCTATTTTTACATCCATCTGGTGTATCACCAGTTTGTGTATTGTCGTGAGGGCAATTAACAATCTGATGGTTGTCATCCATGCTACTGGAGCATATGTGTCAAAGTAGTTGATCCCCTACTTTTGAGAAAACTCCTTGGCCACTAGCCTGGCCTTGAACTTGTCAATGGTTCCATCAGCTTTCATCTTCTTCTTGAAGATCCACTTGCATCCGATAGGTTTTGCTCCTTTGGGTAAATCAACTAACACCCATGTGTTATTGGAGGTAATTGAGTCAATTTTATTGTCTATTGCCTCCTTCCAGAAGACAGCATCTCTGGTATTCATCGCCTCATCATAGGTAAGCGGATCTTCTTCCACATGATAGGTAAAGAAGTCATCTCCGAAGATTTTCGGCCTCCTTGCTCGCTTCGTCGACGGCTCAGCGATGTCTGGTTCAATTGTTGTTTCTCCACCAACAACTTCATCTTGAACTACTGGCTCATATGAGATCTCAGTCTCATTTGCACCTACATAATTCTCCGGAATATGTGGAAGAATAATGTTTTTATGTCTTGTAAACTTGTCTTCAAAAAATTCAGCGTCATGAGATTCGATGATATGATTCGACTCAATATCAAGAAATCTCCGAGCATCACTCTTCTCGGCATAACCCAAGAAGATCGCCTTCATAGTCCTTGTTTCCAGCTTCTGAATCTTCAGATATGTGAGCTTCACATAAGCCAGACACCCCC
Source organism: Iris pallida (assembly GCA_029216955.1). Taxonomy (NCBI): domain Eukaryota; kingdom Viridiplantae; phylum Streptophyta; class Magnoliopsida; order Asparagales; family Iridaceae; genus Iris; species Iris pallida. The sequence goes on from JANAVB010004797.1 coordinate 14,211,179, forward strand.
ACACTCGAATGACATTCAAGTTAGGTCTGACTTTGAACCAAAGTTCATGAGGAGTTATGTCAGAAGTTGCATAAGGCACTCTATTCAGAATGAAAGTGGCCGTTAATACAGCTTCTCCCCAGTAGCATTTTGGAAGACCTACAGTTAGCAACATTGAGTTCATTATTTCTGTCAACATTCGGTTCTTTCTCTTTGCTACTCCGTTAGATTGAGGAGAATACGGAGCAGTAGTCTCGCAGATGATTCAATGTTCTTTGTAGAATGATGCAAATTCATGAGACCGATATTCTCTGCCTCGATTACTTCTCAACCTCTTGAGTTGTTGTCCAGTTTGTCGTTCAGCTTCTGCCCTGAACTCCTTGAACTTCTCGAACGCTTCGTCTTTGGATTTGAGCAAGTAGACAAATGCATATTTAGAGAAGTCATCGATGAAGGTTATGAAATACTTCATCCCGGCTTTTGTAGAGAATTGTTTGAAGTCACAGATATCAGAGTGAACCAGCTCCAGAAGATCTGTGCTTCGATTGACCCGATGAAAGGGTTTTCTAGTGATCTTTGTTTGAGCACATACTTCACATTTCTCTACCTTACCCCCACATTTGGAGATAAGTCCTAAACTAGATATTTTGTTTATTCTTTTACAATGAACATGTCCTAGCCTATTATGCCACAACTCAAGAGAATAATCAGAAAGAGCGATTGTATTGATATTATTAGACTGGTTTACAAGCTGAATTTTAAACATCCATTCGGTTTGATAAGCCTTTCCGAAGTATGTTCCCTTCTTGGACATCACCATCTGACTAGCATTAATGTCCATCCTCAAGCCTGCATTGCTAAGCAGACTCCCAGAGATCAGGTTTTTGGCAATCACCGGAACATGCTTTACTCCTTGGAGCGTCAGAGTGTTCCCGGAAGTGAGTTTCAACTCCACAGTCCCGATCCCTAGAACTTCAGCTTGGGCCTAGTTTGCCATGACAACCTTCTCAGAAGTTGGCTGGTATGTGACGAACAATTACCTCCCAGAACAGACATGACAAGTCGTACCGGTATCTATCCACCAGTCAGAGTCAGCCCCCATAGTTGTGACCTGAACGATCATAGCAACGAGGTTATAAACCAAAGAAACCTTACTAGGTCACCTTTCTCTGATTGTTTGGGCTTGGATCTGCATTCACTCTTGTAGTGGCCTTTCTTGCCACAATTGAAGCAAGTCACGTGGGACTTGGACTTCTGTTGCTTGAATGAAGGACCATTTACTTTCAGATTAGCGGAATTTGTGATGAGAAGCCACCTGCTTCCCCTTGGGCTCTCTCGTCTACACCAGATTAGCCTTGGCCAACTGTTTGGATAGAGTGTCTATCTTCTATTGAGAACGCATCTCGTCCTCAACATGGATCTCTTGAAGGAGATCTTCCAAGCTGATATCCAGCTTCTTCCGGTGCATTCTTGCATTAAATGTACTCCATCCTGCAGGAAGTTTAGAGACAATCCCTCCAACGACAAACTTGTCGACGAGGGATATTTTTTCGTCTTCTATCTTCTGGCGCAGCTTCAAGAATTCTTTTACCTGAGGCAGCATTGCCTTCTAGTCTTCGAAGAGCCACTTGTGGTACTTCTTGACGATGAAGATTTTCGATCTATTGTCATCGTCTTCATACAGCTTTCCCAAGGACTCCCAGATATCCCAGGCAGAAGGATTCTTAGAGTATGACTCTGCCAGGGAGTCCTCCATTGCATTCAGAATCAATAGCCTACAAAGACTATTGTCCCTTCTCCATTTGGACAATTTGACTTGTGCAGCAGCAATGGCATCTGCTGTACCACCTTCTAGAGTCGTCGGTCCTTCTGGAATCGTTGGTTCAGTCTCAATCAGCACATGATCGACATCCACTAGTTGAAGATTGAGGATGATTTTTTTTTTTCCAGATTTGAAAGTGTTCTCCGTCGAACTTCTCCAGTTCGTTAAAACTGGTATCGAGGAGAGAAGCACGAGAGTTTTCCATTGTGTTGGTCTATCTTTGAGATTGTTATTACCGGGACACAATTTTTCAATGGAAAACTGAATGAAACAGTTGTAAGAACAATGTTTCAATCCAACACTTCAAGGAAGGTGCACAACCAGAGATCCTACGAGGATTCTGGAATACGAGAATCTAAAAAGATTTCGTATACGTAGCAAACGACAAAGACACTTCTAAGAAGAAGATGCCGGCCGAATTGCTAAAGGCAACAGCAACGATGACAGGCGATATATGAAAGTGGCCTGCTGGGGTGTTAAAAATATCAGTGCTCAAAGCTAGATCCGCCCACACGGTCAGCTTCCAGGAACCAGCAAGTTCGAGAGAACTCTGGAACGCTCTGAAAAATGCTCTAAGACGGACTGCTCGGAACGATAAGGACAAAAAAGGAATACTTGAAGTGCTGTCGAAGGTGCTGGAACTTTAGTGGCTTGAGGAACTCTCTCTTCTCTCTTTCTGGAATTTTCAGAATTATGATACTGTCACGCCCCAGAACCAGAATACTGGAGAGCGGGGAATGACTCAGCCAGCTACGTATTACGGGTAGAGGAATACCGTATAATACGATCAATGCTGTCTAATAAGACGAGGGGGTGCATACTACATAAAAGTCACACTATGGTCACTTCACATCTATTGTCTCAATCATTCAAACACGAAACAGAAATAGAGAACATGTAAGATAAAGCAGTAAGACGTCCCAAACGCTCAGTCAAAATGTTCTTGATATCTGGCTTTACAAAACATAGCCAGATGACGAAGCAAGGTATACACAATTGTTTATCAGCTGCAGCCTGACTTAGTTACAATCATGTAAAAGTAAGTACAAGACAATCCGACTAACATGTCGGTGCCAAACGGCAAAATAATAAGTAACAAAACGGGCGAGGAAGTAAGGAACCCACTCGAGTCCTCCTGCAATCATTCCTCTAGTATTGACCATCTTGGAGGTGGAAGTAAGCTGAGTGCTCGGGAACCGGCTCTAAATCTGGCCATGCAAAACCAGAAAGGTTAGACCTCTAATAGCAAGTACCGCAATGAAGCACGATATAAGAAATTGGAATCAGTAATAAGAGAATATGATATATAGACCTCTGCTTGCTACTGTGATTCACATAACATCACGACACTTCGAACCAACTTCCCAACCAAACAAGGACAGAAGTTGGCCCGTCATATCCTGACATTCTGATCATCTCAGTTAGTTAACAGAGTAGGTACAGTACACAAACAAGTCAACTTAAACGGCCATGCAACTACTACGGCTTGCTACGGTGAGCTCCATGTTATCCTGGAATTATGCAATAAAGTATTCCTCAGTTCTTACTATGTGCAAGCAAGGCTAGTCTACCCAGTCAATCAATTGCGCCAATCATGAATTAGACGAGTCCCAGCGGGATGCCCGTCATCAATATACAATAAATAATATAAGCAGATACCGCTTCCTGCCCGTGTGACAGATTTGTCGTATCTGTGGGAACCAGCCGGCCTGTCGGGCACTAATAGTCCCAAAGAGGGCTGTCATGTAAGAACTCGGGAATCCATTCTCTCCATGCAATCATTATTTTATTTAACTTAGTAGCCTCTATGTTAAGTGAAATTCCATGTCATAGATCATGGTCATTCAGAATGAGTACTTCCGTACAAAGTACGATATGCCCAACTCTACAACGATACCTGTGCGGTTAGGTTGTAGGTCTTTTATAGCATAATGCAACAATTAAAACTAACCACGGAATAAATCATGCCTTGACCATAAAGTACACATGCTGCTTTTATAGAAAAATAAATAAATTGAAGCATGCATATGCCTGTATGCCAATATTCGGGATCGGCCAATCGATTATAATATTTTATAATTAATATGAACGTGTCTCATTCATTCAATTCAATAAGACGACTAGCAGTCTCTTAGTTCCAACTAGGAACGCATGATCAATTGTTAATAACAATTAATGCTAAGATAACAATCCCTGTTAATTAATGTCATTCCATGTCAATTCGGGACAAGAATCAGCTCCAAGGCATCATGGGCTAGAGTTCATGCGGCCGAAAATTTATAGAAGTTCATGCGGCAGAGAATGCATATGTGGTCAGGATCTCATGCAGCCAGGAAATAGCATGTGCCAGGACAACATGCGCCAAGAAACAGCATGTGCCAGGAAACAACATGTGCTAGGAAACAGCATGCGCCAAGAAACAGCATGCGCCAGGAAACAGCATGCGCCAAGAAAGCAGCATGCGCCAGCAAACAACATGGCAACAGTGTTTTGCCAGCAAACAGCATGCGCCAGGACAGCATGCGCCAGAAAAAAGCTTGCGCCAGCAAACAGCATGGCAACAGTATTTTGCCAGCAAACAACATGCGCCAGGACAGCATGTGCCAGAAAACAGCATACGCCAGCAAACAGCATGGCAACAGTGTTTTGCCAGCAAACAGCATGCGCAGGAAACAGCATGCGCCAGAAAACAGCATGCGCCAGCAAACAGCATGGCAATAGTATTTTGCCAGCAAACAGCATGCGCCATGACAACATGCGCCAGAAAGTAGCATGTGCCAGCAAACAGCATGACAACAGTGTTTTGCCAGCAAACAACATATACCAGAAAACAGCATGCGTCAACTAACAGCATGCGCCAGCTAACAGCATGGCAATAGTATTTTGCCAGCAAACAGCATGCGCCAGGACAGCATGCGCCAGAAAACAACATACGTCAGCAAACAGCATTACAACAGTATTTTGCTAGCAAATAGCATGTGCCAGGAAACAACATGCGCAAGAAAACAGCATGTGCCGGCAAACAGCATGACAACAGTGTTTTGCCAGTAAACAACATGCGTCAGGACAGCATGCGCCAGAAAACAGCATGCACCAACAAACAGCATGACAACAGTGTTTTGCCAGCAACAGCATACGCCAGGACAGCACTGCTCATCTTCTCCAACCAGCCTCCAATGGCCATGAAAACCCATGAACCAAAAGACCATAAATCACTCAAAATAAGTCGAAATCAGGACTTTCAATAGTCTAAATTGGGTAGAATTAAATTCTCTACAACATGGAACCATCGAAACTTGAAAAATAACAAAGTTACTAGATCAAAACCTACAAATTCCGAAAATGTATTAAACTTAGATCTACATGAAATGAGCCATGGGAATTGAAAATGCTAAGTACTAAAGTATCTAAGAATCTTGAGAGGAAGACAATGGAACAACAAAAATGGAAATCCATCAAGAAGTAAGTTGGCACTTGCCTAGCCCTCCTAGGTTAGTGGGGGAGTTATGAGGAAGAAGAAGAGTAATGAGAAGAAGTAATGAAGAGAGAGAAAGGGGATGAGGCTTTAAATGAATGAGTGGTGGTAGGTGGAGAGTTGGATTCATGTTGAACCATCTAAGGCCGAAAAATAAACCAACTCGGGTCGAACCCAAAAGCAAAGCAGAAAGTAAAATGCTGAAAGTAAAATTGCAGGAAAATTAATTAACGAGAAATTAAAGAAATTTAAATACCGAACAATACATGATAACTATTAAATAAATACATTCCAGCAATACATATATTTAGAATATGTATTCCGAAAACGGAAAGTGACAAATACTTAGTCCCTTCGAGAGAGACGTGAGGCCCTTAATATATAGCTACTGCTATAACCGCTCAGATCCGCAATGTGCGCCACGAAATAACGTCAGATCCACTATTTCAGGATCAGTTATCGCATATTGCGGATCAGTTTGAGTGAGGACAGCCACTGTACGTATTGCACCAATGAACGAGTTGCGCGTGCGCCTACAGCCGCATTGTGCGTACTGCGCACGCTGCGGCACAACTGGCGCATCTGGCGCAACTTGCGCACGGGCACAATTTGCGCACGCGAGCACCCCGTGCAACCTAGCGTACCCGCGCACCCTGCGCAACCTGGGCGCACAACTGGGCCGCGCAAGTGGCTCGCGCAACTTAAGCGCACTATGCGCCTAGTGTCACGACCCTGTCCCCAAATACTTGAGTCGAATCGGATCATGCCCAGCCTGCACCGTTGATGAGACGGCGGCAGTAAGCTGTAATCCATATGCAGGTGATCAACAACATTTTGAAACTAAATTTGCCACAACATTTATTTTAAACGATAGTTTAAAACTTGTTCTGTTACAAGAGTTCATAAACTTGAAATAACATAGAACAAATAAACTCCCAAACAAAGCAGCATCTATGGTGATGCCACAACATCCTCGTCAGGTGGAAGTACCGCCGGGTACATATCAGGATCATAGTAGGTATTGATCAGCATCTCCAGGTCATCAGTAGTACCTACGGTTATCCAGTCAGGAAAGGAGCAAAGTACAATTCATGCAAGTTTTAACAATTAAAATGACAATTAATATCATGCACTTTTAAACAGTTTGAAAATGAAACAGTTTTGAAATACAGTACAGTGATATGAATAGGTAATGAATATGACCGGATTGGGTTACAGTAGTATCCTAGCGATACGGTATGGCTTGTCCCCGTGTGAAGAGGGGAAAGCTAATACAGTCAGTTATTCTAATTTTTGGATTTGGTCATATCCATTACTCTACTCCCCCAGTCCCCAACAGTACGGTCAGTACTCTCGAAAGAGTTCGTGTATAACAGTGGTTTAAACTTGCAATGAAATAATTGTTAAAATAATCGTAAATCCACATAAATGTACTTGCCTTAAATTTTTCAAGTTGGACGAATTTGGCACTTCGGAATTTGAACAGTCACACTCTTCTTTGAAGTCCTACATTCCGGAAATTTTGTCTCAGAAACCACAACTCTAGAATTATCTAGTTACAATCTCTAGATTTTGTTTCCTAGTCAATTTTAGTCTTGTATTAATCAACACAATCAAAACACGCTTTTCTAATGCGTTATAATTTAGGAAATCCAAATTTATGTTTTATTCCGGAAAACTTGTTTTCATCAATTTATTGGGAAAAAGTTAGTATTTTATAATTATATATATAAATATATTTTTCTTTTCTTTAAGTGAGAAAATCATGAATTTCTAACTAATAATTAATAATAATATTAATTAATTCTACACGTTCACAATCCCAGCAAATCCACAGCTAATTCCTACTTATTACAATTTACAAAAATAGATAAATGGGCTTATGCCCTTACATTTTCATGAATTAAAATAAAAGAAAGAAAATGTTAGTCTTGTAAATTTACCTACAGAATTACATAACAATAATAACTAATAATTCTAATTTGAGAATAAAAATGAGTCTCAGAACTGGTCCAATCTTCATTTACAGCTACTCTGCCTCAACGTCCGGACAGACCGGTGCGTTTGTATTTCACTGGGGCCCATTGACCAATAAGGTCGTCGCCCTAAAATATTATCATTTCCGAAAATTGTTTTAAAATCATATAATCAAATTTTTATAAAAATTTCGGCAGCATTCCCTCTATTTTCGGGATAACCCAAAACTGGAAAACGTGCCAATTTTTCCTGCAAAATAATCTCAAACCAACATATACAAAATTCCCAAGTCCACAGATACTAAGGAATTTCCCGAGCCAACATGAATTAAGGAATTCCCACATAACAAAATACTAAGAAAACCAACAGTCCAATTAATATTGGCTAAACCACAGCATCCGAAATATTTTCGGAAAACCAAAAATTTCCAAACGAACCCACAAAACTCTTTCCAAAGAGTTCGCGTAAAATCACAGAACCCAAAAATCAGAGGACAACTGTCCGAAACCAGAAACGTAGCCGAAAACCCAAATTTTCCGAAGAAAATTCCTGGACCAGATTTTATCACAGACTATGAGAACTATGGGACTAACAGAAATTACCGAAAAATGAAGGAATCCGAAGTGATGCCTCAGACTCGGAACACTGACAGAGTGTACGACCACGCCTAGGAGCGGATCCTACGGAAACAGCACCGAAAAACCCCGCAAAGAGTGGTCCTGATCAGGATCGTCCTGGAGACTCGCGAGCGGAGTCGAACAGGGGCACGGGAGGATGGCGCTAGGGCACGGGAAGATGCTGAACCGAGCACGGACTGCCACGGATCGGTTCGGGTGACAGGGCACCACGGCGACGGAAAGCCACCGGTTCTCGGGCGGAAGGGCCGCTCGAGAAATCGGCCGGGAACGGCGGTCGGCCTGGTTCGCCCAGGGTCAACGGCAGCGGGTCGCGGCTCAGGTGGATGGGTCGCCGGAAGGGCGTCGGCCTGGGCGCAGTTGGTTCGGCGCCGGAATCGCCGGGAGGGGCGCGGGTTCGCCAAAAATTTGGCTAGGGCACAGATCTGAGGATGGGGTGGTGGTGAGTGATGGAAGGAGATGAGGGGTTTATATAGGAGAGGAAAAAGAGAGGTTATGGGAGAGGAAGGGTGACCGACCGGAAAACCAAAGGCCGGCGGCGGCGGTTTTGGAATGGAAGGGTCGGCCGACAGTCTCCTCCAGGAGAGAGGAAAAGGAAAAAGAAATGGTTTAAAAGAAACTAATAAGTTATTAAGTTAATAGTTTTAATACAAAAGCTTAATGGGTTATGGATCAAATGGCCTATTGGGTTTGGGCCTAAGGGCTATGGGTCCAAGTTAAAATAATGAGCTAACAAAATTTCAATGGGCTGAACAACAACAACAAGAAAATGGTTTTAAGGCTTTTGAGAAAATAATTTGTTTTCTTAAAAATCTTAATTAATTCAAAATTTATTATTATTATTTTTTTAAGTTCAATCAAACCGGGTTCATATCTAGGCTGACATACAAAATCCAGTCAATTTATTTTCTTAAAAATAATTGTATTCTAAATAACATAATTTTTAATTAATTAGAAAAAAAATTACTTGTTTTGATAAACCCTAGTTTCTAAAATTTAATTTCCCAAATTAACAATTGAAAATAATTTTAAAAAATAATTTTCTAAAATTACGGGTTTCACAACCTTCCCTCCTTAAGAAATTTCGTCCTCGAAATTTAAAGAATTGGGTTAGAAATTACCTCAGGTCTCAAACAAATACGGGTACTTCTCTCGCATCTCATCCTCTCGTTCCCAGGTAGATTCGCCTGGGGAATCATGCCTCCACATTACCCGAACTATCGGAGTCACCGAAATCCTGGTCCTCTTCTCACCTCGGTCTAAAATTGCCACTGGCTTCTCAGGCATAGTGAGGCTCGGTCCAATCTCCAGCTCTAAGTGGTCTAAGATGTGATTCTCATCAGGAATGTAGCCTCTGAGCTGTGAGACGTGGAAAACATTGTGCACGCCTTCAAGATTAGCTGGTAGAGCTAACCTATACGCCACTTCTCCAATCCGGCTCAGAACTTCAAATGGTCCAATGTACCTGGGACTCAGCTTCCCAGCTCTGCCAAATCTGATTGTACCTCTGGTAGGAGAAATCTTCACAAAGACTTTATCTCTTTCTTCAAACTATAGTGGTCAACGACTGCTGTCTGCCCAATACTTCTGTCTGTCCTGGGCAATTCTGAGCTTGTCTTTGATTATCTTTACCTTCTCTGCTGCGTCAGTCACCATCTCTGGGCCCAGCAGTACTCTTTCTCCTACGTCGTCCCATGCCAAAGGTGTACGGCAACGACGTCCATACAGAGCCTCAAATGGGGTCATACCAATGCTGGCTTGGTAGTTGTTATTATAAGAAAACTTTACCAAGTGCAAATGGTCTTCCCACGATCCTCCGAACTCCATGACACACGATCTCAGCATATCCTCTAATGTCTGAATCGTCCTCTCTGATTGACCATCTGTCTGGGGGTGATAAGCAGTGCTGAACTTCAACTGTGTCCCCAGGCTATCATGTAAACTTTTCCAAAAATGAGAGGTAAAACGAGTGTCTCGGTCAGATACAATTCTTACCGGTACTCCATGAATCCGGTAGATGTGTCGCATGTATAGTGCCGCCAGCTTCTCGGTGGATAAACCAACCTTGAAGGGAATAAAGTGAGCTGACTTGGTTAGTCGGTCCACTATAACCCAAATAGCATCCTTCCCTCCTTGGGAATGAGGCAAACCTGACACGAAATCCATTGTGATGTGCTCCCACTTCCACTCCGGAATGTCCAGCGGTTGTAGAAGTCCTGCGGGTCTCTGTCTACTGGCCTTCACTTGCTGACAGATCAAACATCTCGCCACAAATCTGGACACATCTTTCTTCATTCCATACCACCAAACAATAGTGTGCATATCCCGATACATCTTATTAGCTCCAGGATGTATAGAATACTGCGACTGGTGCGCTTCCTTCATCAGCTCGTTCTTCAGTTCGCCAGATGGTACACAAAGTCTCGTACCATTCTTCAAAGCTCCATCACTGGCGATTGAGAAACCCTCAAGTGTTCCCGCCAACACTTGGTCTCTCAGTTTGCAAAGTGCTTCGTCTTGAAACTGAGTCTCCTTGATCTTGTCCATCAGATATGAGCTCACTTGCAACTTCATCAGTACTGAATCAGTATCCAGCTCCATCCTTCTATCTCCAGGCAATATGATCTATAATCTAAGCTTCTCGATGTCCTCTAGCAGATGCCGCTCCTTGGTCAAGAACATCGCCACTGGGTATCGACTAAGTGCATCAGCGACCACATTAGCCTTACCCGGGTGGTATTGCAGGTCGATGTCAAAGTCCTTCATTAGCTCCAGCCATCTTCTTTGCCTCATGTTCAACTCTTTCTGAGTGAAAACATACTTCAGACTTTTGTGATCTGTGTATATCTCCACTCTCTCTCCATACAAATAGTGCTTCTATAGCTTCAACGCAAAGATAACTGCTGCCAGCTCCAGGTCATGTGTGGGATAATTCTTTTCATGGTTCCGTAATTGCCTAGATGCGTAAGCAATCACTTTACCATTTTGTTGAAGAACACATCCCAGTCCTTTTTCAGAGGCATCACTGTAGATTGTGAAACCACCGGATCCTGCGGGTAGCGCAAGGATTGGTGCAGTGGTAAGCCTCTTCTTCAGCTCCTCGAATGCAGCCTGGCAATCTTCCGTCCAGATGAACTCTTCATTCTTCCGAGTAAGCTTTGTCATCGGTTCAGCAATTCTGGCAAAATCCTTCACAAACTTCCGGTAGTAGCCAGCCAAGCCCAAGAAACTTCTGATTTCAGCAACTGAGCTTGGGGTAGACCACTTCTCCACAGCAGCTATCTTCTTAGGATCCACCGAAATTCCTTCTCCTGTGACAACATGGCCAAGAAAATCCATCTTGTCTAGAAAGAATTCACATTTGGATAGCTTACCATATAACTTCTCTTTCCTCAAAGTTCCCAGAACCTTCATGAGGTGCTCCTCATGCTCCTCTTCAGTCTTCGAATAGATCAAAATGTCATCAATGAAGACAACAACAAATTGATCTAAGTATTCATGGAAAACCTTGTTCATAAGGTTCATGAATACAGCCGGAGCATTTGTCAGTCCAAACGGCATGACCAAGAATTCAAACTGCCCATACTTGGTGTTGAACGCCGTCTTGGGAATATCTTCCTTTCTGACCTTGATATGATGATAGCCAGATCTGAGGTCTATCTTGGAAAACACCTTGGCTCCACTGAGTTGGTCAAACAGGTCATCGATCCGGGGCAAAGGGTACTTGTTCTTGATTGTGATATTGTTCAGCGCCCGGTAGTCGATGCACATCCTCACTGTTCCGTCCTTCTTGGGAACAAACAAGACAGGCGCTCCCCAGGGTGAAGCTCCGTCTCGAATGAATCCCAGAGCCTTCAGTTCATTGATCTGATCCTTCATCTCCTTAGCCTCCTTCGGGTTGACTGTGTAGCATCCCTTAGAAATAGGGGAAGAACCGGAGACTAGGTCAATGGTGAACTCCAAATCTCGGTCTGGAGGTAACCCGGGAAGACTATCAGGAAAAACATCCATAAATTTCGCTATGATAGGGTACGGAGGTCCGAATTCTTCTGTGATAGAAGTGTAAGTAACACACTCTATATCCTCCGGGGTTCGAGAGATTTCAAACTCCGGTTCTCCAGGTGGACTGAAGACTACACATCCTCGATGATAGTCTATCAGTGCATGCTGCTTACTTAACCAGTCCATCCCTAGGACTACATCATAGTTAGGTAAGGGCATGACAAACAATGGTACTATAAAGTTATGGCCAGCTATGGTGATAGGGCATTCACAGATTTCAGTAATAGGTAGGGGTCCTCCTCCAGTCATAACTCTACAGATCTTCTTGCTAAAGCCAGTAACTATATGGTGTGTAGATATGAATTTGGTGGCTATGAAACTATGAGATGCTCCCGAATCAAATAAAGCTAAGGCAGGGTAGGAATGCACATAGATAGAACCTGATATGACATCCGCTACAGGTTCCTGAGCTGGCTCTGATTCCACTGCTGTCAGGGCAAAAGCTCACCCCGTCTTCTGTTGATGTTGCCCAAACTGTTGTTGCTGAGTGGGCAGAGGTCCTTTCTGCGGAGTTGCTCCAGTCCGGTTGGTCGACAAAGGGCAGTCCCTCACTTGATGGGTGGAAGACCCACAGACTAGGCAGTGCCCTAGTCTCTTCCTGCAGATGTTTGCCAGATGTCCCGGCCTCTTGCAAAAGTCGCAGACGGGGATCTGCCTCTGAGGCGCCTTGTCATTGTTCCTCGCCTGCTGGTAAGGAGGACGGTTGTTGTTGTTGCTGTTGTTATTGTTGTTGTTGGGCTTCTTCTGATTACCCTGGAAGTTGTTAGTTCCAGGATAATCTCTCTTCGAGCGGGTAGGTTGGCTCTTCTCTATGTCTTGAGCTCGCTCCAGGATCTTTTCATAAGTCTTAGCACCGCCTGAGATCACATGGGTGCGGATCTCTTCTCTTAGTCCATATCTGAACCTTTCAGCACGATCGTCAGGGTCAGCCACCAGGTTCTTGGCAAATCGGCTGAGCTTGCCGAATTCAGCAGCATACTCTCCCACAGTCATGTTGCCCTGCTTCAGGTTCTGGAATTGTCGCTCCATCTCCCGCAACTCTGAAGTTGGAAAGAACTTCCTCTTGAACAACCTCTTGAAGGTGTCCCAGTCAACCTGCCTGTCCTGGAGTCGGGGTTCATTCCGATACCAGGTGCTTGCTACATTTTGCAGTTGGAGTCCTACTGCTTCAGCCTTGAGGTCTTCTGGAAGCCGAGCAACGCTTAGAAGACGCTCCATATTATCGAGCCATTCATCAGCATAGACGATTCCCTCGGTTCCCTTGAAGGGTCGAGGGTTCTGCTTCTTAAAGCTCTCAATATCGCCCACCTTGGCAATATGATTTCTATTAATTAAATGGCCTTATTATTACATAAATTAATCCTTAAATTTATGTTTACCTTGGCAGGCCTTGGATCCTGTTGAGCTGCTTCTTCTCTTTCCAGTGCAGCCATTGCCACGCTATGGGCATTCTCCATGCCTTCTCTCATAATGGTCGTCTGCTCGCGATGAGCTTCAGCTTGAGTTCTCTGGACTTCTAGCACTCCTCTTAGCAGACCTATGAGGTCAGTGGGATCCACAGGCACCGGTGGGGCAGCTGGAGTGGACGAAACCACAGGGGGCTGCATCTCTGTCCGAGAAGATGATGGATCCGTCGTTGTATTATGGGGACGGTCGGCCAACTGCCGAGGTGTAGGATCCGGACTTGATTGGGGAGGTGGGGTATGGTCAGGTGTTGACATCCCATCGCCAGCAGGGTTGGTATTGTCAGTGGCCATTCTCTGGAAGGTTTAGGATATAAACATAAGCAAGGTAGCCTATCTATAATCAAACAAAAATATTTAATTATAATATATTTCGGTCCTATGTTGTGGCAAAATAATGTTCTAATGTTCTAAATGTTTCCTAGGTTTTCCTAAGTTGTTGATTGATCGACCTGCATGGGCCACCACTAAAAACATGTCACGACCCGGTCCTCAAATACTTGGGTCGAATCGGATCATGCCCAGCCTGCACCATTGATGAGACGGCGACAGTAAGCTGTAATCCATATGCAGGTGATCAACAACATTTTGAAACTAAATTTGCCACAATATTTATTTTAAACGATAGTTTAAAACTTGTTCTGTTACAAGAGTTCATAAACTTAAAATAACATAGAACAAATAAACTCCCAAACAAAGCAGCATCTATGGTGATGCCACAACATCCTCGTCAGGTGGAAGTACCGCCGGGTACATATCAGGATCATAGTAGGTATTGATCAGCATCTCCAGGTCATCAGTAGTACCTACGGTTATCCAGTCAGGAAAGAGCAAAGTACAATTCATGCAAGTTTTAACAATTAAAATGACAATTAATATCATGCACTTTTAAACAGTTTGAAAATGAAACAGTTTGAAAATGAAACAGTTTTGAAATACAGTACAGTGATATGAATAGGTAATGAATATGACCGGATTGGGTTACAGTAGTATCCTAGCGATACGGTATGGCTTGTCCCCGTGTGAAGAGGGGAAAGCTAATACAGTCAGTTATTCTAATTTTTGGATTTGGTCATATCCATTACTCTACTCCCCCAGTCCCCAACAGTACGGTCAGTACTCTCGAAAGAGTTCGTGTATAACAGTGGTTTAAACTTGCAATGAAATGATTGTTAAAATAATCGTAAATCCACATAAATGTACTTGCCTTAAATTTCTCAAGTTGGACGAATTTGGTACTTCGGAATTTGAACAGTCACACTCTTCTTTGAAGTCCTACATTCCGGAAATTTTGTCTCAGAAACCACAACTCTAGAATTATCTAGTTACAATCTCTAGATTTTGTTTCCTAGTCAATTTTAGTCTTGTATTAATCAACACAATCAAAACACGCTTTTCTAATGCGTTATAATTTAGGAAATCCAAATTTATGTTTTATTCCGGAAAACTTGTTTTCATCAATTTATTGGAAAAAGTTAGTATTTTATAATTATATATATAAATATATTTTTCTTTTCTTTAAGTGAGAAAATCATGAATTTCTAACTAATAATTAATAATAATATTAATTAATTCTACACGTTCACAATCCCAGCAAATTCACAGCTAATTCCTACTTATTACAATTTACAAAAATAGATAAATGGGCTTATGCCCTTACATTTCCATGAATTAAAATAAGAGAAAGAAAATGTTAGTCTTGTAAATTTACCTACAGAATTACATAACAATAATAACTAATAATTCTAATTTGAGAATAAAAATGAGTCTCAGAACTGGTCCAATCTTCATTTACAGCTACTCTGCCTCAACGTCCGGACAGACCGGTGCGTTTGCATTTCACTGGGGCCCATTGACCAATAAGGTCGTCGCCCTAAAATATTATCATTCCCAAAAATTGTTTTAAAATCATATAATCAAATTTTTATAAAAATTTCGGCAGCATTCCCTCTATTTTCGGGATAACCCAAAACTGGGAAACGCGCCGATTTTTCCTGCAAACTAATCTCAAACCAACATATACAAAATTCCCAAGTCCACAGATACTAAGGAATTTTCCGAGCCAACATGAATTAAGGAATTCCCACATAACAAAATACTAAGAAAACCAACAGAACCATAATCCAATTAATATTGGCTAAACCACAGCATCCGAAATATTTTTGGAAAACCAAAAATTTCCAAACGAACCCACAGAACTCTTTCCAAAGAGTTCGCGTAAAATCACAGAACCCAAAAATCAGAGGACAACTGTCCGAAACCAGAAACGTAGCCGAAAACCCGAATTTTTCGAAGAAAATTCCTGGACCAGATTTCATCACAGACTATGAGAACTATGGGACTAACAGAAATTACTGAAAAACGAAGGAATCCGAAGTGATGCCTCAGACTCGGAACACTGACAGAGTGTACGACCACGCCTAGGAGCGGATCCTACGGAAACAGCGCCGGAAAACCCCGCAAAGAGTGGTCCTGATCAGGATCGTCCTGGAGACTCACGAGCGGAGTCGAACAGGGGCACGGGAGGATGGCACTAGGGCACGGAAAGATGCTGAACCGAGCACGGACTGCCACGGATCGGTTCGGGTGACAGGGCACCACGGCGACGGAAAGCCACCGGTTCTCGGGCGGAAGGGCCGCTCGGGAAATCGGCCGGGAACGGCGGTCGGCCTGGTTCGCCCAGGGTCAACGGCAGCGGGTCGCGGCTCAGGTGGATGGGTCGCCGGAAGGGCGTCGGCCTGGGCGCAGTTGGTTCGGCGCCGGAATCGCCGGGAGGGGCGCGGGTTCGCCAAAAATTTGGCTAGAGCACAGATCTGAGGATGGGGTGGTGGTGAGTGATGGAAGGAGATGAGGGGTTTATATAGGAGAGGAAAAAGAGAGGTTATGGGAGAGAAAGGGTGACCGGCCGGAAAACCAAAGGCCGGCGGCGGCGGTTTTGGAATGGAAGGGTCGGCCGACAGTCTCCTCCAGGAGAGAGGAAAAGGAAAAAGAAATGGTTTAAAAGAAACTAATAAGTTATTAAGTTAATAGTTTTAATACAAAAGCTTAATGAGTTATGGATCAAATGGCCTATTGGGTTTGGGCCTAAGGGCTATGGGTCCAAGTTAAAATAATGAGCTAACAAAATTTCAATGGGCTGAACAACAACAACAAGAAAATGGTTTTAAGGCTTTTGAGAAAATAATTTGTTTTCTTAAAAATCTTATTTAATTCAAAATTTATTATTATTTTTTTTTTTTTAAGTTCAATCAAACCGAGTTCATATCTAGGCTGACATACAAAATCCAGTCAATTTATTTTCTTGAAAATAATTGTATTCTAAATAACATAATTTTTAATTAATTAGAAAAAAATTTACTTGTTTTGATAAACCCTAGTTTCTAAAATTCAATTCCCAAATTAACAATTGAAAATAATTTTAAAAAATAATTTTCTAAAATTACGGGTTTCACACCTAGCGACGATGCTAAATACAAAGTGCGCCAACAAAATGCCACATTACGCCTCATGAGCCCATGAGTCCGAGCCCGAGTCCGAGTCCGAGTCGCTAAGCCCCTACGGGACTTAGCCCCAATGGAAATTAATTTTTCCAAGAGCAAAAAGCATGAATGCTTTTCTTGGAGCCTTATCCTTACCTCCCAGTAAAATCACCCATATGATTCCCTCCTTAGGGTCACCACCCCATGTGAATATTCCAACAACACATACAAGTATATATGTTGAGATAACTCATGGTGCTTTTCTAATGTGGGACTAAACTTTGCTAGGCATGTTGAGAGCAAGCTCTCTTCATGTCATGGAGCAAGAGCACCAACATTCCCAAAACGGCCCTCCAAATAGAATGTGAAAAAAGATTAACTAAAATAGAAGTGAATATAACAAAAAAAAAAGAGCTTTGCTATGCCTACAACCAAATGCTTACAATCCCCTTACAACCGCCACGTGTCGGACTTCAAAATTAATTTTTGACCTATTTAAAACTTGATATCTTCAACTATCTCTGTTTTTTAACTTGATATTCTAAACAACTTCATACTATCAACTATTAAATATTTTCAATTTCATACATTAAAAAAAAAATCCAAAACTACCCATGCCTCACATGTTCCACCCCCCCCCCCCCACCCCCCACACCCCCGCCCCGCCCTCCGGCCACCCCCCGCTACCCAATCCTGCTAACCGGCTCCGCTACCCTACCCCCGGCTGCATCACCCTGCCCCTCCCCCCTCTCCCTCTCTGTGCGCGCACAGCTAGCGACAGCAGTGGCGCAACACCGTGGAGAGGGGTCAGTAGTGGAGCCGGGGGTTGGGGAGAGTGGGACGAGGGTGGCTGGAGGTTAAGTTAAACATAGGTATTTTGTCCAATTTGTTCTTTGATGTGTCAAGTTATAAAAGAAAAAGTCTAAAATGTCAAGTTAAAAAAAATTAAAATAGTTAAGAATATCAAATTGAAATTAGGGCCCGCCTATACACACCCCAATACTTGCTAAGGACACCCCAATTACTAAGTACACCCCATATATATTTAATAAAACTTAAAAACATACTAAGCACACCCCACTCTTTGACAGAAATGCCCTTTCTAAGCACACCCCACTCTCCTCTCTTCTCAAATCAATAATCCTAAGTACACCCCATTCTATACAAAACAACACACCCCATTTCTATTCACCACTAACACTCCATTCTCTTCTCTCTTCCGAAGACCAAGCGGCCGAACCCCCCCCCCGTTTGACGACAAGGAGTCCCGTTCAACGACAAGGAGTTTGTTTCGTTTCAATGGTGGGCCAATCCGAAGACCGATCCCAAGATGAACCCCAATTCCAACAAATATGGTGAGTTTTTCAAATCGAACCTCCCCATTACTTCGAACTGTGTCTTTCGTTTAGGATCACTGAACTAGGGTTTCAAACACTCGTCATTTTCTTGGACGAACATCTTCGTTTTCGTTTTTTTTTTTCGATTTTCGCTGTTCTGCCTTAGCCTGGTTGGTCGGGCAGAAAACCGTACGTTCGACAACACGAAGTCGGACATTTGTGCAGACGTTCGACAGACATATGTCGAACACTCATACTTCTGCACAAATGTCCGATTTAGTGTTGTCAAAATTAAGTAAAAATATGACAGATATATGTCGAACACTCACGTATTAATTGTTTTTTACTGTTTATTTTGTATTACATCCAACGCAGATTTCTTTTCTAAGATTCTGACATATTTTTACTTATTAGTCCTAATAGGTGGCCCCAGCATATCAACTATACCGGTGGAGCATGCTCCAATTAAAAGAAATAAATTGGGAGAAAAATACTTACAAGATTAACGGACGACGCCAGAATAAAAACATGGAGGAGAGAGAAAGGAAAGAGAAAGAAGGGAGAGGAGAGAGAAAATCTAAAGGAGAGAGAGAGAAAGAGATTCTATATATATTTATGGGGTTTGGAGAAGAAGAGGAGGAAGAGAGAGAAAAAATATTGACTCCCTATTGGCTTCCTTCAAATTGGGTTCTTTCTCACTTTCTACAGTGAAGAATTGAGGAGAAAAATAACCGACTGTGATTCGTTTTCCTTTTGAATTGAGGTGGGTTTTGGTTTCAGATCGGTCGAACCGAGATGGGTTCTGATTGTTCTTTCCATTTGTGGTGTGTTTCGATCTAAAGAGGGGGAAGTTGCAATCTTTGCGTTTTTTTTGGGGGTGGGTGATTTTGATGGTCAAATTGATGTTATTTTTCTTTTTCTTTTCCGATTTGTGTTCTTTTGTTGATTTTTGATATGGGTTTGTTTTGATTTGGGTAGTTTTTAGCTCAATTTGATCATTGGATATGAGTTGTTGATCCTTTGATGATGGTCTGGATTGTTAAAGATCGGTTCTTGATGGGTATGCTCGATTGGGAACTGTTGTACGTTCAATATCCGACACGGACACGACACCAGTTTCTGTCACATACTTGTCTAACGCGGACACGGCACTGATTTTTGCGTGCCGTAGTGTATTTTTTGGAGTGTGTCGTGTTGCGTCAGAATACATCTCCAACACGGACACGGCACTGAATATTGCAGGATTATGCTCATTAATCAGTCTGACAAGCAAGATATTTGACAAGCTACTTTGACAATGATGCAAATGTGTTGTAATTTTAATTGGACACGACAGCTACGGACACAGCGACACGGACAAAGGACCAATTTTGGTTGATTATGTTCATAATTGTTCATGTTGATTCTCCATTTGGTATAGCAAGCAAGATGTTTGATTTAGTCACTTACAGTGGATGCTGCTTTGAAACTATATGATTTTCAGCATTTTTTATATTTTCTATAGTTTTTATGGGATGATATTTGATTTAGTCACCTTTGGAAGTTGATTTGTGGTCTAGTAGAATTTTGAGGGTGCTCTTTGATTGCATGACTTAAACTGTATAACTGTTGGTCACCTTTGGAAGTTGATTGTGGTCTACTAGAATTTGGAGGGTGCTATTTTATTGCACGACTTAAAATGTATAAACGAGAACTGGTTGTTTAGGTTTCACAGCATGACTTTCTTGTGCTCGTAGCTAGAAATTTGGGACCAACATAGTGTTGATGTCAAGTAGACTGCCGGCAATAAAGACTTTCACAATTCATTGGAGCTTTCTTATGCTTTGAGCCAACGCCCTTCTGATGAAAGAAGGCTTGGATGGTTATGATGACAAGGATGAAAATAGCGATACTACTTTGAAAATAAAAAAATGCTATTCATCACCCAAATTTTTTTCGGTGATACCATACCCATGACATGGGGATGATATGGCGCAGACTTGACGACAATTTTAGTGTTAGAAAATATTGATCACAAATGAGAGATTTCATGATGGAATTCAAAAATAAAATTAGAAAATCACAAATGAGAAATTTGGAAAAAAATGTTTTCTGTAACACTAAAATCGTTGCCACGCATACGCCACGTTAGCGCCACATTTTAGTGTTAAGAATTGATCAAAAATGAGAAATTTCATGATAGAATTCAAAAATCAAATTAAAATATCAAAAATAAGAAATTTGGGAAAAATATATTATATGTAACATTAATATCGTTGACACGTCGTCCACGTCAGCGCTACATCATCGTCATGTCATGAGCGATGGTATCACCCAAAAAACTTGGGTGATGAATAGCATTTTTGTTTGAAAATATATGATTTTTGTTTGTATCCCTATTTAGATTCAGGAGTTAACCTTGTTCATGTGGCTATGGATACAGAGATGGAAATATTGATCATTTTAGATCAGAAAGAATCTTTTCACTGTTACCTGTCAGTTGATTTCTGAAACTTGGATTGCTGAGCTTTTGACTTTATTTTCCATTTGCTTGTTCAGGATCTCAATACAGTACTTGATTTGGCCGACAACCACATC
Organism: Iris pallida; assembly: GCA_029216955.1. NCBI lineage: Eukaryota > Viridiplantae > Streptophyta > Magnoliopsida > Asparagales > Iridaceae > Iris > Iris pallida. The sequence continues at coordinate 14,231,985 of JANAVB010004797.1, forward strand.
ATAATGTATGCAGGAGCACTCTTCTTGTCCATCAAATGTGTGAATCCCAAGCACTGGATTCAAGTGTTGCAGCCATTTTTCCGGTGGCGTAATTCTTGACGAGTAGGTGGCCGGTGTATTAGTAGTAGTAATATTGACTGATTTAGGTATTTGGCATCATAATTTACATTCTTAGAGCTTAGATCACTCTATTAGATCCCAATTTATAGCTATGGTTTAATTGAGCATTGTTGATTCCATTTATTCGAGAAAAAGACGGGGGTGAGGGCGCAACATGGTCTATTTCTTAAGTGGCATAGGATCAACAGCTTGAAGCAGCCGGTACACAAGGAATAAAGGTCTGAAGAGAAAATCAAATTAACAGAAAGTAGAAGGATATCAGTGAAAAGGGGAGGAGTAAGTATATCGGGTTTGAGTTTCATTAAACCTTGTTGAAAATTGTAAGTTTCTAGGAGTGAAGAAAAGCTTCCATTAAACCTCACAATTTGAGGTTTCGATTGAGGAAGAAATAATTGAAGACGAATTGCCAAGGCAATGGGTTTACCTCAGGTGTCCCCGAACTTAACTGATGAAATAACAACATCACTCAGTACATTTGTCTCGATTCCACCTAGATTTGGTGGTATTAGCAGCTGTGATTTGGATGGTCTCCCTGAAGGAAGTTTGAATGATAGAACTGCAAGCGATTTTCCATGCTCCATTAGTGATTTCCAGAGGAAAACTTCCTTGGATAGCTCAAAAGGAATGGATGGGCTGGTGAAGTGTAAAAGCACCACTGAAGTTGTGAACCTTGAGGGAATGAACTTACAATCGAAGGAGAAAATGAGTTCTCTAAATCCTAAAGTAAGGGTCGTGGGATTTGAATTCAGTCAGGCGGGTTCTTCTTCCAACAGAGTTGAGAAAATGGGGTCAGATGGAACCCCTTCGTCTGGAGGTCATGGTACCTTCGATAATGTAAATGATCCAAATGTGGTGCAAGTGAGGAAACGCCTACATTCTCCACTGAACGGGATGCTCCGTAAGCAGTTTCATGGAGACCTGTTAGACCTCTCTGGTTGCGAATCACGGATGGACTCCTTTGGCCCAATTATGAGACATAGTCTCTTTGCACCACAGGATCATAAGAAGGCCAATATTGGGAGTGCTGATTGCCACGAAGCTCCAATTTTGCCTAACTTTAGCTGTGAAAATGGATTCACTTCAGGATTTTTGACTGATGGTCCTGTACTTGAGAACAAGGAGGCTTTGACTTACTTTCTGCAGACATCTTCGATTGGTGTCCAGTCGAACTGTGACCAAACTAAGGCAAGAACTTACAGTGGGGCAGTAGGCTCATCTCCAAACAAGGTTCACTCGCCACCACTCTCCTTGTCTCCCCTCGGTCCTAAATGGGCAGATAGAATGGTAAATGAAGGAGTTTACCGAGATACGTCCAAAGAGTTTGAAAGTGATTTCTTATTCTTAAGGAACTTTGAAAATTCGGCTTGTGGAAATGCCACTGAACTCCCATCTACACCAAAAGTTGGGTGGAGGACAGTAAATTCATGTGAAAATACTGACATATTGCATGATGAATCAGATCTGTTCACTCCTTTAGCCCCTGAATCACCTAGACCTCGCTGCCTTAATTTTGTTAAAAATTTGAGTGTGATTCCTGTTAGGAGATCCCTAGTTGGTTCATTTGAGGAATCCCTCATATCTGGCCGGTTCTCCTCTGGAAAAGTCAGTAAGGTTAGCAATCATACCCAATTTCTTCCTATAAAAAGTTCCATAGGATTTGGTTTTAAAACTAGCTTTCTAACCCCATGCTTCTATTTCCATCTGGTGCCTTATATGTGCAGAGGATTGATGGGTTCTTAGCTGTGCTGAATATCACTGGGGGAAGCTTTTCGCCACCGTCCCAAAAACTTCCATTTGGTGTAACAAGTGTTGATGGAGAGAGCTCCTTGTTATATTATGCTTCAATTGATCTTGCTGGAAGCTTGTCAACGAATAAAGGTAGAGGGCCGAAGTTGAAGAGAAGCCTTAGCAATGATGATTCTCGAGCAGCCAAGAGTCGCTTGCGGATCCCTTTGAAAGGGCGCATACAACTGGTACTAGGTTCAGATCCCTCAAAAATTGATTGGTTATCCAGTAAGTTAGGCCTATTAAGTTGTTAAGAATGTTACGCGGTTAACCTGCTTGCTGGTGATGAAACAGTTTGATGTTCTCTAATATTTTCTCCTCTAAAGCATTTGAATGTAAAATCTACTACATCAATTTTTTCTGAGAGTTGGGCTTGAATAAATATGAACTAGAGTGATATAGAGTCGGCTGTAGAATTATGTCAAATTTTCTACTTTCACAGTTGACCTTTGTTTCTGTACCTTCCTGTTCTAACTTATCCATGGTGTGCTGCTTTGGTTTTTTATGGCAGTTTCAGTGCTTTCTTTGAAACTTAATTTTCCCTAGAGTTTCCCCTTTATGACTACATTGTCTTGTACTTGCAGTAACTCAGAGGTTAACTGACATAAAAGTGACAGGATTGATATGATTGAATCCAGAGGTTTAGCTAGCCTATGTAATTTTCAGCCTTAGACGTTAGAAGAGGGTGTAAGAAGCAATAATTTCCATTGAAAAAACAATCAATCCTTTGCTGAAGATCAATTCTACATTGTGGATGATCTAACATCCACTTACATTGTACTTCCATATTGACAATAACTTATTTGTCATTTCTGGATGTCGATGTATCTCTCCTTTGCAGCACCAACAAAAGGACCATGGTGACACTATTAATGTTGACATGGATAGCTGACCCGTTATGTTCTCCAACTGGAATGCAACCTGGGGTTGGATCAGTTGCATGTCCCAGGTTACGAGGCTTCTTTAGACCCCAAGAAATAACACAGCCAAGATTAAGCAAACAAGCCCTAGCTTGTTGGAAATGTGCGCTGACTCCTGTTAACTTAATGAACCTTTTCTAACTTAATGGGGAGACTCTCCTGATGAAGAATCTTGATGTTTTTGGCCCGTTGGCTTATTACCCTGTTCAACCAGTAAGTAGTATCCCCGTAATCTGTATTGACGTTTATAAAGCAGCATTTACAATCTCATATGCTACTTTATATCTGTTTCCCAAATCAATTTTCTTTTGTTCTGACTTGTTATATTCCCCTTGCTTTCATAATTGTTTCTAATTCCTTTTCTGCTTTGCTTATTTGTAGCAGACTAGGTAAACAAGTTAATAGTAGAAGCTAGAAGCTTCCTTATAGAGGTGCTCTCCATTAGTGCCTAGATGCATCCCTGTGATACACAAATTGTTCATATTTAAATTATGTCTGATGCATTTGACTATATTGATCATATTAAGTTCATTCACTCTGCAGTACCCAAGCCCATAACATGATAACATCAGAATGACAAGTCCATTTATTTCTATAGGGATTTATACGATTTCTTTTTCTGTCTTTTATATATAACCTAGGGGCCCCTCCCACGACATACACATTTGACCAAGTTGGTTATCTTAAAATCCATGAACTTTTCAACACCCAAGTCAAGTCATATGATGAAAAAGGATAATATTTCCATTCATTCTCAAAGTCGTTAGCTGGATGCTACTGAACTATGTCCCACGAATACAGAGACACATACGGACACGATGCGAATATGGGATACAAACATTTTCATGTAGGCACAAAAATAGTTGCTTATGTTGCACGTGTACGGACAAGGGTACAAACACAATACTGATATGGACACCACTTTGCCTGTTCTGTGTAACATAGCTACTGAACTACTTTTCAGACTCCAATATACATCCTTATGTTTGTCTCCTATGTGTAAATTTTATTTAGCTGCAACGTTTGCTTTGGGCGACATCAATACTTCATTTCTTGTATTGAGTATACTTCTGTATTCCCTCTGTAGCCATAAACTGAATGTTGTTAGTGAATTATAGGCCTGTAACCATGGTGGAAGCCAGAGCAATTTCCACCATATAGAATTTTGATATTTAATGTAACTTTGTAGTTTGTTAAACAATGTTGTGTTGCGGTAATAAGTATTTTGGTTGGACAGTCGGATCTGGTGTTCAGACCAAGTATTTTAACGTTTTCTTAGAAATAAAAGAAAAGAATAGGAGATATCTAAGAGCAGTCAATCTTTGTCGTTTATGGGATTTAATAGACATCAAGTTGATAAACTAGATCCCACTGTATTTGCTGATGCTAAAAAGATAAGTGAAGGATTGCAGCGAGATGGTGGTAATGAGATTAGCACGTGCTATTTAGATTCAAGGTACAGAGGAGTGACCTTAGAATCTAATTTAACTTTTTCAATGTAGCTTATTTCTATTTTGTATTAAGTTCCCTATATAATGCTTGGCCTAGAGCTCTAATGAAATTATTCAACTTTTCCCAATGTAGTCTATTTCTCTGGAACGTGTAATGTAAGGTGAATGTAGGCCTTGTGCTTGGTAGGATTTTGCATGAGAAACCCGTGTTTTTTTTTTCCTTTTGTTCCATGATGCATTTAGAGACCATTCATCCCGTCTTGGAAGTCCCTCTCTTTGTTTTTGTTTGGGGGATATATGGTTGTACACTGAGAAAACCATCCTTCAGATGCAATTTAGGCAAGTACTAAGGACTAAAGTCTTGAAAACAGCACCATTATCTGATTATAGACATGAATAGTAATAGAGGACCATGTGCTATCTGTTGAGGACCTGAGGTCCGTTCTTTTGATGCAAATCAATTAATTTCAAAGATTTCTGGAGACTACAAAGTACAAAGCATGAGGAGAGTTGCCAGTTCTTTCTGAGAGTGGTTAGTCATCTTTGCCTTAAATCAATAGTAGTGGGTAGTAGTTTTAAGTTGAACTTAATCGAATGAAGCTTGAGAAGATGATGCTAGTCTAAATTACTTTGTTTTCTTAGCACTTTCTCCATGCTTTGGAGTCAATGACTGCTCTATAGGCTATGTACGTTTTCCTTGACAAAAATAGGGACTTCCGTAGATATATGTTTATTATGGTGTTCTAGAGCTACCTCTTTCCCTTGATATATTGTCATTTATTTCTGTATGGTGACCTGTTTGCTTTCCTCTTCACTGACATGCTTGTTTTTTTACCAGGTAATTAGCAACCCGGAATTGACCCCCCTGCACACATTCTTTTGCAATTATGATTTGAGTGACATGCCTGCAGGAACTAAGGTATGTATGCATGACTCTTCTATCTTCGTAGGCACGAAACTTAAGATATATATCTGCAAACTTAATAACAAGTGTCATCTTGCATATTACTTTCTGATGAACTACGTCCTGAGGTAAATAGTGTAAATAATGTACGCCTCCTTTTTATTCTATAGAAGAACATGTGGACATGATTCTGAACCTAGATGTTTGACGTCTGATAATTCCTGTGAGATACTACAACTGTATGTAGGCATCTAAATATGTGATCCCTTCTGTATAATTGTTTTTGGATAAGAAGTCCAAGTCCATATATCCTGTTCGTGGTTGTGCAGTTTTAGTTTGGGTTTGCTTTCAGATGCCTGTCTACATGATTCTTTTTTCTCCAAGTGTATTTTATTCGTCAAACTTGAGAAGAGATGAGAAAAAGGGCACTTCAAAGTAGCATGGGGCTATGAGCACACAGAGGGTGTGGGCAAAAGAAGAGGTAAAAACAAAACATGTGAACTAAACTAAGATTCAATAGTATGGAGTAGGATAATAGCTCAGTGAGATCACAGATTGTCAAACATCAAGCTTGAACATGCATCTCTTGCAAAAGTCAACTTATTACTGGTCTCGCAACCTAAATGTATTTCTTGATGAACTTTACGACTTAAGGGTGCCAATAGTTGTCTAGATGCTAGAAATTGCATGTATTAACCAAGGTTCACAGTATTGGTTTTAGAAAATTCCTATGAGCGCTTTCAGGGAGTTTGCTGGTTTTGAATTGGCCGGTTTCTATTTTTTCGGCTGTTTTGGTATCGATTTTTTATGATACTTAAAACCTTGATGTTAACTTTAACAATAACATATCTACTTGTAATGTGTCAATTGTCAAATGTTTCTACAAAATACAACATCAATGGAATTTATAGAATGTCTTAACGTTCTCTGAGATTCTTTACTTTATGGTAGAAGAGAGAGCTTCTTAGGATTTAGCAGGTTTCAGGTCCACGGTAAAATAGGGCTAATTTTAACTTAAATATCCTGAACTATCATGGTTTGACACTTAAATACCATGGACCTTAGAAGGCAGAAGCGGAGGCGGGAGCGGAGGAACGCGACTACTTAGAAGAGTCTAAAGTTGGGAGCGTGCGCTAATAAATATTTTTTATGTTTATTAATAATTGTTATCAAAACTTATAAATATCTTAATATAGAATTTATAAAGTACAATTCAAAGTTACAGAGAGATCATTCGCATGTTGATTTTTTATGATGTCAATGTAAATAATCTTTAGTTTCTTGATACTTTGATAAACGTGTATTAAAAATCTTCTTTCTTCCCAAAATTTATGTTCTCTTTTAAAATTATGGTCATATTATGGGAAACGCTCATGTCATCGAAGAAACGCGTTCTCATCGCCGGAGAAACGAGCTTCCGTCATCAGGAAAGCGGGCTCCCAACGAGCTCCCAAGTAGGGATGGCAATTTATTCCGAACCCGACGGGGACCCGGGTTTTTTTTTTCCGACGGAGACGGGTTTGAGGATTTAAAAACGGGGATGGGGCTGGGATGGGGATTAAAAAATTCCCCAGTCAGATTTGGGGACGAGTATGGGTATAGTACTCCCCGTCCTGGTAAATTTCCGACCCCGATTACTTATACCCATATGTGCAACCTATTTGTATGATAGGTTCATGATCTATATCTAGTATTTTTTATGAAAATCATGTTTTATTAACATATCTTGTAAAAAAAATTTGAATGAAAATAATTTTTTTAATCTTATAATGTACATAAAAAATTGTTAACTGGACGAGAGACGGACAAGAGAAAATTCGGCCCCGAAAGTGTCAACGGGACGGGGATGGGGAGGGCATTGTTTAACGGGGACGGAGATGGGGGCAAAAAATTTAACCCGACAGGGAACGGGGATAGGGATGGAGATTCAAACACTACTCAGAGATGGAGATGGAGGATATGGTCCCCGGCCCCTACCCGCCCCGTTGCCATCCCTACTCCCAAGTAAAAACCGCCGAATCGAGGTTCTTACTGAGATTCGTTAACATTATAGGAGTTTATGGCTTCTATTGGAGACTAGTTTTTTAAGCACTTAACTACCCTAATTTTTTTGGTAATTCATCCCCTCCGTTAGTAAACCGTCAAATTTAACGGTCATTTCTAACTTTTCTTACCCCTAAAGATGAGAAATGACTTATCGTAGGTTTAAAAAAATAAGAAAGGAAAAAAGCAAAACCCTAACCCTAATAACATCCCCTCCCTCTCTAACCAATGTTGGTGCATGCCTCACACCGTCGATCCACACCCCACCCACCCCACACCCCCCTCGGGGCTCCCGTACCGTTGCCCCCCACTTTTGGTGCCAGCGAGCACAAACGAGGTATTTAAGTGCCAAAATAAAGTTCATGATATTTAAGTGCCAAATAAAGTTCATGATATTTTAGTGCTCAAAAAAGAAGTTCAGTGTATTTATAATACGTAAGTGCCAAACCTTGGTAGTTCAGGGTATTTAAGTGCAAACTAGACGTAGAATACTATTGAAGGTTTTGTTGAACAGTTGTAACTATTAAAGAAAGTGATATAAGTAGTGTTCTAAATGGTGGCCGTCTTGCCCGCCTTGGTGGTAGGCGGTCTCTTTCCGCACCACTTTTCCGTAGGCGGTGGAGTAGGCGGCCAACGGAGGTTGGCAGCATACGCGGAGGTGAGGCGGGGTAGGCGGACGCCTAGGGGAGCAATACCTAACAAGATATTTTGGCCAAAAAGGTTTTGTAAGCATTATGGGCCTATAATTCACTTTTACAAAACTAAAACTTTATAAATATTCGTTCTACAACTTAGTTATGCATGGAACACCCTTAAAATATGTATATTATGCAAAAAACGGTGGTAAAATAGTAAAAAAATGTTCAAATGTATCGACCTCCTAGGCGATAGGCGGACTCTCTCCGCCGTGCACCTGCCTACCGCCGTTTAGAACTTTGGATATAAGATGGGGGTTATTTTAGTAAAATGTCTAGAAATCGCACCAAGGGAGTTTTCTGGCGACTGAAAAACATTAGAAGAATAATTCTAGTGAAAGAATATCATGCAGTGTTGAAAATAAACAAAAAATATATCCTTCCACTCTCATTGTAGTTATGTAGTATTGCTGCAGTTAGAGGACCTTTTAACATGTCTGGTGCACATTTTGAGTGGATTATAAGTAGAACTTATACTGCCTGGATCCCATCTTACCCCAGGAAGAGGGTTTTGTGTTGAAAATATTATTGGAAGTATATCCATAGCTCCTGTGTTCTGGTGCAACGGCAGGGGGTTAACACTTAGAAAGGGCTTGCATCACTGCAGGAATTCATAGTTAGAGATCGAGAATGGAAGGTTGAAGAGTATGGAAATTCATTTGGGTTTTTAGGTACTAAGCTGCAAGGAGTTTTACAAGGATAACTACATATGAGCTTTCCCTATAAATTGCTCAAAGAAGTTTCAGAAAGACCAACCTTTCACCCTTGCAGCCATACAAGGGAGCAGAAGAAAACCTTTTTCTAGCCTTTGATATACATGCTAGCCATCTATGGACATATTGTAAACATCATCATGCACCGTTTACCTTCAGCTATCTGTGATGTTATAGATAACAAACGTTTTGACACTTACTAATATAACCAATTTTCCAACTCGCATGACGATTTAGCAAGACACATGCTTCATGCTTCAGTAGAAGTTTAGTTTATACTGTAATCATAATTGACCAAACCACGTTAATATTGTGTATTTCTTCTTGCTGCTATTGTTAGATAATTTTGTGCCTTCTTGTTCTCGCCGCCGTAAGGTCAATTGTGTGTGAAGTTACCGCGTGCCGCATGACATTAGCAACTCCAGATGCATATAGCAGTAACAATGAGATCCTAATCAATAATAGTTGTAAGCCTCCTATTGGAGGAGATGAGTTAGATCTCTTAGCAAAACTTTCTTAAACTTCAAGCCTTCAAGACCCCCAATATAGGAGACAACCCCTTAAATACGATCGTCAACATTTTAAAGCCAAGGGCGATATGGGCTGTCGAAACAAACAACTTTAGATTTGAACCGTTCATAGAATTCGCTAGTCCTCGATTCATTAGTGCATCGACAATATTCCTGTGGATACCACCAAAAGTGGTGTGAGATTTTGGACTCCAAAACCTGCTAGAACGAATCTTTATTTACCTGGATGCCGACGATATTCCACATGTGCGCAACCCTGATACTAAACTAACTCTTTCAATCCAGTATTGATGTTTCAATTCCTCCCGTGCTTCTTTCATCACTGGATGGTGCTCGTCGTACTCTGTAGTTGAACTTGATCCATATACAACAATCTTCACCTTGACTTCTCGTTCAACTAATCACCTCGTGACAATGTTGCTGATACTCTGTATTCCTTTAACTTTAGCTCGTCTGGGTCTCTCTACTGACACGTTTTTTAGCCAGAGCCGTGAAACTAATCACCGCCACAATATTACCCATACAACGATCACTTACATTGTCTTTACCTAGAACCACGAAATTGCTTTTGACATGTCACAACTCCCTACCAAGGTCGAGAACCTTCCTCAAACTTGAGTACTTGCATATAAGTCAAGGTAGACTTGAACTTCTCTATAGGAATCATCTTCATCAGAGTGTTCGTTGAGTTCACCTTAATAATAATATTTAAGAGATCAATCTCCTTATTACATCACTCCCGTCTGTTTTGATACTGTACGTCGATGTCTTTCGTTCAACTATGATATACTAAATTCTTTGCAAGATGGATTGTACTTTGAATGTCACAAGGTAAGGTAACCTGCACCTTATTGAACCCAAACTCATCTAGGCCTTTTAACCGCATGCCCTCCTTCAATGCCTCGATTAGACCTTTTAACCACATGACCTCCTTCAATGCCTCGACTAGACCTTTTAACCACATGGCCTCCTTCATTGCCTAAAAGTGTCACGATATCATGAAGTGTTGACTTTCAACTAAATGGATAAACTGCGAGTGTATATGCATAACTTGTAGTAGATCTTCTCTTATCCATGTCACCAGCATAATCAATATCAACGTACTCCTGCAATTGGCTCGATCCATATTCTGAATTGTGAACAACAAATCATGATCTTTAGAGTCCTTAAGAAACTGAAGTATCCACTTTAAGGCTTCCCAATCGTGTGCACACCATAACATATATTGTCGATCCTACCGCACTCGCATATGAAACTCGCGATATCTTTAGCTTCTCTTCCTTTGATTTTGGACACTTCTTGGAGGATAATTTGAAATGACCAACAGTAGGGGTACTCACCTGTCTTGACTCCTTTATGCTGAATTTCTCTAACACCTTGTCAATATATTTTCTTTGGGACAACCATAGCTTCCAGTCTTCATGTCTTGATACTTTCCATCCCAAGGATAATCTTTGCTCCACCTAGATCTTTTATGTCAAATTTTCCACTAAATAAACTTTTGAGTGCCTTGATGTCAATGTAATCAATAATATAAGAAATATATCGACGACCAATCCTCAAGCTTCCTTGAGTACATGCAATTGTCATACTCATATCGGGTGAAATTGGACTTCAATATGAGCTAGTCGAAACGCTTGTACTATTGTTGGCGAGACCACTTCAACCCATATAGAGACCGTTTGAGCTCACATATATGATCATCCTTACTGGGCGGTTTACCTCATGAAGATCTTTTCTTCCAACTCACCACAAAAAAAATGTCGTTCTAACATCCATTTGCTCCAACTCCATGTCCCGACTCGCTACTAATGCCATTAACACCAGAATAGACGTATGCTTGACCACCGAAAAGAATATCTTGTTGTAGTCAATTCCATCCTTTGAGCATACTCTTTTGCGACTAACCGCGTTTTGTATTGCTCATTGTCCTTCTTCCTGAACCCATTTGTAGCTAATAGTCATTTCCTCCTATAGGTTGACTTAAGTTTTATGTACCATTTCTTGTGAGGTGATTTCATCTCCTCCATCATGACAACTATTTGACGATTTATGTTCTCTTGTCCAATGGCCTTCTTGTAATCGTTTGGATCTCCTGATACCGTGATCAAGGAAAATACCACCATGTCTTCAAAACCATGCCGCAATAGTACCTTGTGTGTTCGCCGTAATTTCTTTGATGATATTGCCTTTGCATCCTGCTAGGTTTGGTCCTCTCTTCACTCTGTGAATTGTCCGTCCTCCACATCAATAGGCTATAATGGTGCTTCAGAGGCCTTATCCTTATTACTGTCAAGAACCTCTACCGGTTCGTTGTCGCCTAATGTTTTACTCGCCTCCTTAGACTTTTCTTTCATATTTTTCAACATAGAAGTCTTTTCGAATATCACATCACGGCTCGTGAATGTCCTTTTGTTTTTTAGATTTTACAACTTGTAGCCTTTGACTTCATGTTTGAATCCCAAGAAGACGCAACTTTTTTACTTTGATTATAGCTTGGCCTTATATTTTTTTATTCACAAGTAAATTGGCAGGGCACCCAAATACACGCAAAGAATCATACATGACTCCTCTCCGTATCTTCTCCGGAATATAAAGATCGATGGATGTAGATAATGATCTATTGACCAAATAGTGCGTATGACTCGCTGTCTCTGCCTGTATTTGTAAAATCGGCCTACAACCGCATATTCCTAAGTCGCTATAGTAATCTCCTTGTTCATGCGTTCCTGCTACCCCATTTTGTTCTAGATATCTTGGAATTGTCCATTGCTTTGAATGCCCTCTTCTTTATAGTAATCTTGAAATTCCGTCGAGGTATACTCACCTCCAAATACTTCTTCATTCGTCCTTTTTGCTTCTCCACGGTTGTCTTTTACTCACGGAGTCTAGCAAACACCTTTGCTTTGAAATAAATCTATACTTTTCGTGAGAAGTCATCTGTGAAAGTGAAGTACTATTGACACCTCTCTATAACCGAATGGGTGACGACCCCTGTACGTCCGAGTGAATGTAATTGAGAAGCCCTTCGGTCTTATGCACTACCTGCTTGAAGCAAACCTTATGTTGCTTGTGCATTGTGCAAGTATCTAGCTTGCACTCCTTAAGGTCTCTCAGCAACTCTCTTTTGTGCAACTCGTGGAGACCTATCTTATGTGGTTAAACGCGTATGCTATAGTCTTGTGGTATTATCTACATCTTTGTAACGACGATCGTACCACCAATGACCGTGCTTTCATCCACTGATACAAGCTCGACGACAATCTACATCTTTTTATGAGCATCAGGTTGTCCTTTACTATCTTTAGCAAATTGTTTTGACCAACAAACTTGCATTTTGTCGCGTGCAGAGAAAAATATGATTCTTTAGTTCAAAAACATGTTCTCATGTTTACAAGTGTACTACTCCATCAAACATATGAATTTTGATGTTCCTTATGCTAATGAGCTTGCACGACACATTGGTCCCTATGAGAACAATACCACCACTCAACTCATTGATGCTGGACCACTCCTTATTTGGACACGTAATATGAACACACCCAGTCAAGAATCCAAGCTTCGAAGAAATTATCCTTCCTGCTATGCATCATAAGTACATCATATTGTAGTTTCTCGACTTCAGTAGCAATACTAGCTTGACCCTGACAACTTGAAATGGTGCATTTATCCTTCTCCAACTACTCCATATATTTTGGACATTGTTTCTCCATGTACCTCGACCGTTTGCGGAAGAAGCATGCATCGTTTTTTTGCCCGAATGATTTGAGCTTCCCTTGGCTACCCTTGCCTCTATCCTTATCCTTTAACATTTCCCCCCTTCCATTGGCGATCAACCTCGCTGACTCTCAATTGGATTTGACATCATCATAATCTCATTATCAAGAAAAGTTTTAGTTACCTCTTCCATCTCGAGTCTCCTTTCCGTAAAGTATGGTTGTCACCAAATGGTCATAAAACTAGATACAAGTAAAAGTACGTTGTCCTCCTCTGTACTTCGAGACACAAAACATTGCCGACATCTTGTTTAAGCTATTTATATGATTTAGAATTTGGGCTCCTTTCATGTATAAACTGTAGAGTTACTTCTTAAGCTACAACTTGTTAGCCAACGATTTTATCGTAGACAAACCCTCCAACTTCAACCATAAACCTGTCTCAGGAGTCTCTAACATAACATTGTACATCAACTCATCTGCCAGAAAATCTCTAACGTTTATTGTGCCTCTTTTTCCATATCATTGCATGCATTCTCCATTATATCGACCAACTTCTTATCTTCGCCAACAACGTCCTAATACAATCATTCTTTTATAAGAATTGCCTTAACCATTCTTTGCAACAAAGAGAAGTTTTCTTTAGTGTTGAAGTTTTTCATCTCGAACGTAGTGCTATTAACTTCGTTACTGGTCATTCCAAAATTTTGAAATACTAAAAATTCCCCTTGGATCTTAATGAACCAACGGTTTTAAGAATCCTGATCTAGGAAGATACAAAAGTTTTCTTTACTGTTGAACTTTTCCAACTCGAACTTCGTGCTATTAATCTTGTTACTTGTCATCCCAAAATTTCGAAATAGAAAAAATCTCACTCGGACCTTAACGAACCAACAATTTTAAGAACCACGATCGGACCAATACCGTCACCTACCATTAACCTAGATCTAAGAATTTGGAATCCCTAAGGTTCCCTTAGCTTTGATACCAATTTGTCCCACGACATACGAAAGTTTCACACATAATTAACCTTGCGATGATGAGAATTAACAATGCACAAAATTAATCGAACATAGCGATCATGAACAAACACGCAAACAAGCAAATATTTATGTTGTTCTGTCAAACTCGACCTACTCGACAGGACAAGGGGAGTAAGAACTTTATTGAATCAATGAGAGAAGACATTGTACCTTAATACTTCCCTTACGAGATCTTCAACGAGCTCTACTTCTTTCTAGATTCCCTTAATGGCTTTCAAGATCTCTCTTAGCAAAACCTCCTTAAACTTCAAGCCTTCAAGACTCCCTATCTAGGGCACAAGGACGTCATTAAATATGATCCCCAACCTTCTGAGAGCTAGGAGCAACCTAGGTCTTCAAAATAAACAACTTTAGATCTGAACCGTTCTTAGAATCCACCAGTCCCCGACTCACTAGTATTTTGAAAAAATACCGTCAAAAAATAATGTGAGTGAGATTTTGGACTCCCAAACTCCCTGGATGGAATTCTCCATTTACTGGTATACCGCCATAATACCAAGGTTCACACGATCGGGATCGGACCATTCATATGAGTATCGGGATCGACAATATTAACAGCCGTTTCGATCTCGGATCGGAGTATCTGATTTTTTTGGTATTGAAAAGCAAATAATATTAATAAATTATTAACATTTTAGAAATTTTATTTTATATATTTAGGCATAATTTTATGTATTTCCAGTATTGTTTATTAGTACTTTTGAAATTGAATGAAATAGTAGTTAGCCTTGTCGAATGGTTTACATATGATAAGTTTTCTTTTACATGTTTTTAAAACGTTACTATTACAGCCTCGCAGATTTGTCGTCTTCGTTCAATTTATTGACCGGACCGGGAAAGAGACCCTCAATGTTGGTATTAGTCAATATTATGTATCGGTCGGTGTCGATCGGGACATGTCAAACCATATTAATATCAGCCATACGGATCGGTATCGGCCGATACTGCAAACTATGCATAATACCAAACTGACTCTTCCAAGCACCGCCTCAATGCTTTGACTCCTCTCCGGCTTCTCTGAGCAGACGACATCTGTCGCACTCTGTAGTTGAACACGAACCATATACAATAGCTAAACAGGTCCTATGGTATGTAGACAAACCCAAAAGAACTTTCAGTATGCACTTGCTAGCGAAATACAAGGAAAAAGTGAAGTGGCAATGCTGTGACGGGAGATATATGTTCAGCATCAGAATTTTTTTTCTCTAGTATTTATTATTATTTATTTTCTAGTCAAAACTATCGATATGAATGAACACAGAGAATAAGCTGAAAAAGCCTGCGTTGGTATCTTTAGGTTGATCTTTATTTTCAGACTGATACCTAATTGATATTTATGGTTTTTGTCTTGGGTGAAGCAGACTTTCATGCGACAGAGAGCTACCTTAGGTTATCCTTCATCTGGCTCCAACAAATTGAAAGGCGGAATAGTAGCTCGTGATTTAGAACACGACCCTACAGCTGCACCAATGCCCAATGGAAGTAAGCATATTGAGGATAATGACAAATGTAAGGAATGTAACAAAATAGTCATTTTGGCCATGTGGGTGAGAGTTGGAAAGCACACATTGCAAGACTTTTAGTAGTCGGACACGGGGTGAAACTAGCCCTAGATGTGCATTTTATCATGATAACGAAGGCATTGAGGGCACTCACTTAGCTGTCAATGCAATAAATTTTGATGCACATCAATTGCTACAAAAGAAACCCTGCATCCAGTGAGGCGTGTCTATTCCAACTCTCTCTCTTGTGTGTGTTTCATGAATCCTTGGTAGGTAGAAGTTTGAACAAATACTGAATTGAGATCCTTCTGTTTGACAGGTTATGTAAATAATGTAGATCAGCCTAGTAAATCACAAAGCATAAAAGAGAAAAACTTGGTGTTTTTATCAACTGAGGATTCTCTAAGACAGCTAAATGGGTGTGAGTGCCGAAATTCTGACAAGGATAGATGTTGTCAAAGGAATATATTGCATGCGACTAGCACAAAGCCTTCTAGCCGCAGCTCTCCAAGGGCTAGTTCTGGCGCTCTTCGTTATGCTCTCCATCTTCGTTTTCTTTGCCCCTCTTCAAGGAAACATTCTAAGTCTATGCAGAGATGCATATCTGATCCCTTCTCAGTACCCAATAATAACAATTTGGATAGTGAGGTGGAGCGACGGTTTTATCTCTACAATGATCTCAGGATTGTGTTTCCGCAACGTCATTCAGACTCAGATGAGGGCAAGGTAAACACTGGATATTCTTCTTATGAAGACTCATAGTTCTCTCTAGACATGCATTTGTTAATATCAAGAATTTAGGGTTTTCTAGTACTGTGTTGTCTCGAGGGTTTATGGACAGATCATTTTGGGAGAATTTATCATTCATTTCATACCATGGCAACTCTCAGATTTGACTTGATAACATAATTTTTGAATTTTCGGGTGCTTCTTAAGTTTTTCTTTCTTTCATTCTTTATAGAAGAATTAGAACTTTTAATACCCGTTGGAGAATCATTTTGGGAGAATTTATCGTTAATTTGTTACGTTTTCTTTTCTTTCTTTATAAAACAATTAGAAAATAATTTTTTAATCTTTGGATGCTTCTTACGTTTCATGTTTTCTTAAATTTTTGGGTTATAAACTCGAGAAATTGGGGAGAGTTTGCAGATTACCTTCCTTTGCTAAGGGAGCTCTTTATCCATACTCCTCTGAGTCCCTCAAACATTTATCTTTCTATCTACTATTCCACTTCAGAGTTGAAGGTTTAGAAGGAAGGAACCTCCTAAACCTATGCTTTTTGTATCAATACATTCTGTAGATCAAAGCCATGGCTCGTGTAAAAAAAAAGTTTAGTTTCTTTTTAAATTCATTTTGTAGATCATAGCCATTCTTTCAAGTTATAATGATAATTTGATGGAAGAACCTTCTTTTGTTGCTGCGAACAGTTGCAGGTGGAGCATCACTTTCCAGCCGACCCAAAATACTTCGAAATAGGCAGCAGCTGAGGGCTTGCTTGGCCTGTCGCCCCCATTAGGTTCTAATAATTTGTAAATATTGTTACACCTGCCCACCCCCATTGGCTCAAATAATTGTAAATATTGTTACTCCTGACCAGCTCAGTCAGTCTAATGTAGGCCTGTTGTCTTGCACCAATCTGTACATAATTACTGTGGTTAGTGATTTGAATTGTTCCCTCATCTCTATCTCGGTGTTCTAGATCATTCCATCTTCTCTTTCTTATTCAGGCGTACGTGATTGGAGTTCTCCTATAGTTGATTTTACAACGTGAGGCTTTGGTGATGTTTCTAGAGGTTTGGAGTTTTCCATTCAAAGTATGTATGGTTTCATTCTCATGGTTATTGCACAGTTCGGAATTGTGCATGCAGAAGTCTTATAGTGCTCGGCAAATTATGCAAAATGTGCATCTTTGAGCAATGCATGTGCATCTCCTGCTCAGTTTCTTTTTCAAATCTGGCACACAACTGGTTGACACAGTTGAGAGATCGACGAGTAACAACTGGTTGACACAGTTGAGAGATCGATGAGTCAAAGAACACTAAGATGGAAGCCTGTTCATTTGTTTTCATGTGGACTAACCCTAAGCCCACACAAGTTCCTATTTTTTTTTGTTTTTGTCCTTATACCTCGGGGGAGAGTATATGCAGGGCGGACACAAGATAGGACAAGTGGGGTCAACTGGGCTCACCGAATTTTTTTCCCCCTCCTCTCTTAATCCTTGCATGTCCTTCCAATATATATATATATATATATATATATATATATATATATATATATATATATATATATATATAAGGTTGGTTATTTATTTTTACTTTAAAGTGCGCATCACTAGATAGCCACGTCCTTTATAAGTGGTAAACTGTTAGTTCAAATCTTGAGCTTAGAAATTACCACTTATATTATATGTTCAAAAATAGACAATTGTAGCACTTAATAAATTTAAATATTACAAATATGTCAAATAAGTGGAAAATTCTCAACCCAGATAATTTTTTATTTTGCATTTTTGGCTACAAGAAACCATATGTCACTTCAACCCTATTTTTTTATTCCAATTTTATTTTATTTTTCCTTCTAAAACTGGATTAATTTTTGCTCATAAAAGTTGGAGAATTTGAAGATTATGGTTATAGATTTGTCAATATTGAAGTTTTTTATCGATGTCGTGGATGAACTTTTTTTTTTATACTAGTGAATTTGTGTTCAAATAATGTCATAGTATTTGAGCGTAAAATAGTCAATTCATACATTTATAATATTCTTTAAAGTGATGAAAAAAAACAAATATCAACAACACTTTAAATTGCACTACATATTAAGAAAAACAAACAATATTTGTACTTTAAAATGCTAGCACTATATAATGCTTAACGCTTTAAAGTGTTGGCATTGTATAGTTATATAAAAAAAACAAACACCTCGACCGTCTTCAATGAGTTTTCGGTTTGTCGCCATCTACTTCTGTTTATCCTATTACTTAGTTGATGTCCTATTAAAAAAACATTTGACTGCTTGTTTGGCTGCTAAATAATAGAATTTTATGGTCTAGTTGCAGTAAGGGTTGTCAATGGATCGGGTCTAGTCGAATCTATGCATAACCCGATTTCGAACCCAAATGTAGGTTTACTATATCGGGGTCCAAATCCAATAAAAGACCAAAGAATTCGGACCTGAACCCATACCCAAATATTGGGTTCGAACCTTATGACTTTCCAAAGAAGTTATCATATCCGCAAAAACCAATGAGCTGATTCCAACTATGATTATGGCTTTCCAAAGAACTCTTTCATATATATATATATATATATATATATATATATATATATATATATATATATATATATATATATATATAGTCTAGTGGTAGTGGTGAGGTATGTCAGGAGATCGATTCACACTAGAGGATGTTCGACACAAGTACCAGAGTGCTCTCTAGTGCTTGCGTACTCAAGCTTCTTTGTTCTCCTGAATGCATGTATAGTGTGGCAATATGGGGCTATTTATAGCTAAAGCACAAACGGTTTGTATTCTTGCGGTTGGAGCTTCCAACGCCACTTGTTGGCAAGGAGCATTAATAATACACATTAAGTCATGTCATGTAGGTGCTAGATTATTAATGGCAGACATTAAGTCTCATCATTCATTCGTCGTAAAATTAATGGTAGACATTAAGTCTCATCATTCAGTCGTTGTAGCATTAATGATAGACATTAGGTCACATCGTATGCGGCTGTACAATATGACAGTAGCGTTGGCGAGAGCGGCGCTAGGATCACATTCCAGCGCCAAGGCTGTACCCGGGGGAGCTTAGCCACTAGTGGCTGGGTTGTTCCTACTGGAGCTTAGCCTCCAGCAACTGGGTTATCCTCGCTGGAACTAAGCCTCCATTTAGCTCACTCCGCTCGCCTGCACTTGTTCTGGCATCTTGACCTCGTGCTCCTTTGCAACTTCCACGAACAGGGCAATCATAGCGCATATCACTCCTGTCTCCTTGCTTTCGGCTTCCAGTCTTCTCATGCTCAGGACATTGGCAGGAGGCTTGACCACTTCTTTCTTGGCTGACTTCTTTGGGTCTCTCCTAGAGCTAGCTTACAACGGGTGGAGGGTCTTTGCTAGAGCTTGGCCTCCAGCGGCTAAGGATTCCTTGTTGGATCCCAGTCTCCAGCGGCTAGGAGGCCTTGCTGGAGTTTTTGCCTCCAGCGAATGTGGAGAACTTGGCTAGTCCCTTATTACTTATTCTTGCGAACTTTAGCAGAGTTTGTCATTTTTATGGCTCTACCATGTCGAAGTTGTTAGTCTATTTGCAAACAATCGATGGAAAAACTTAGTTGCAATCCCTAAGAAGAGATACAAATAATGCAGTTGCAATCCCTAAAAAAGAGATGCAAATAATGCAGTTGCAATCCCTAAAAAAGAGATGCAAATAATGCTGATTGCGTAGCCTAAACGATTAAAATCGAATCGCGTTTGCAATAGCGGTTTCTCGAAGGCAACAAGAGATGATCAACAACAGTTGAGTCTCAGATTCTCGAAGGCAACAGAAAGAGGAAGGAAGAAGAAGAGCGGATCTCGCTGGGGTGTTGAACACCGGCGCTCAAAGCTATACCCGCAGTACGGATAAGCTCCCAGGAACCAGCAAGTTCAGGAGAACTTCTGGAACGCTCGTAAGTCAATATTTGAGACTTGAACGGGCTTCCTGGGCTTAACAGACTCCCTCAACTCTCTTCTTAGTGCATCTTTCAAAGGAGGCCAAGGGGCTCTATTTATAGAGTGGAGTTGAGACTTCACCTCTTCTTCTATCCGATGTGGGACTAAAATACCAATACTCAAAAATAGAGTTTGATATTTTAGATCATCCCACAATCAGCATAGAAATGTGCCAGTCCACGCCTACCCCCCGAACCCTCCCGTGCATGCACGAGACATCTTGGAGTCCGCGTCCGAGTCCGAGTCCGCACAACAAAAATTAACTTGCATCCTTGTTGGATTTAATCCTTTTTCCTTCTAGGAAAATACTTCCACATGGCACAAACTTGTGCCCCACTACACCTCATGTGCACACCTCAACACAAGCAATGCATTATATTGAGATACTCACCATTTGGTGTAGCCGATGTGGGACTATCTTTTCTAGTCCAAAGGCAAAAACACCAACAATCCCCCACATATCTCAATATATGGGTTGAGCGTTCCCCACAGTGATTGTCCATCATGCATTAGGAGAGATGTCGCTACGACTTGAATCTTCCCGCATAGGTTAAATAACAGCATGATACAAGAATGGACTAAGCCTTGAATTCTGCACCATAACTGCAATTCTTCCTACTCACATAGTGACATCAACTGTGCTTCTGGCTGCACATTGAAGGCCTTGTGCCAGCCTGATTTCAGTGTATAATTTTTGGGCGTCTACAAGTTTACCCTCAAGAGACGGCCTGATATCTCTGTCCATACACTATAGGTGAGTTCTATATAAAGAGTCATTGGCATGAAGCATTGCGCTTCTTTGCGGTGCTACGCCGCTATGACATGGCTGACAAAGCCAAGGCATTACCCCTACCTGGGAACCTCATCGTAGTGTCATACTACTGTAGCATGAGGTTCCAAGCCTCTTTGTAGTGCCAAACTACCCAGCATGAAGCCTTGCGCTCCCTTGTGGTGTTACGCCACTATGACATGGCTTGCAAAGCCGAGGCTTTACCCCTACCTGGGTACCTCATCGTGGTGTCATGCCACTGTAACATGAGGACACCGGCCTCTTTGTAGTGCTGCCTACATCTCTTTATTACGATTATGCAACATTAGGCTACCTGCCTATATGCGGTGCTACGTCGCCTGTAACTTGGCTAACAAAGCCGAGGCATTACCCCTACCTGGGAACCTCATGGTGGAGTCACCCCACTGTAGCATGGAGTTGTAACACTCCTTTGTGGTTGTTGCGCCACCATGCTTCCTGTAAAGCATAACAGACCTTCACTCAGTCTGAGAACTCATTAAGGCATTATGCCATCCTTCTCACAGGATCAATTTTCCGTAGAAAATTCATAGTAGACAACAGTGGTTCTGGGTCCGAAACCCTTACATGTTCCGCAGAACAAGTGCCCACTGTTAACTAATATTTTTCCAGTCAATAGTCCTCCCTTGAATCAAAAAATTAGATATCTGGTAGATTTCTCTTTGAACCAATAACATAAAATTTATTGATAGGATTATAATGACACAATATTAGAATGCCTTCAAGCCCATCTTCCTTGCTGTGTCCTCGACCAGCTGACGCTTGAGACCCTTCGTGAACGGATCCGCCAGGTTTTCCTGACTCCGAACATCGATCACTGCAATGACGCCCCTTTTTATGAGATCGTTCACTGCTCTGTGCTTCAACCGCACAGTCCTCTTCTTCCCGTTGAAGAGTTCATTTGATGCCACTGCTGCTGCCGCCTGGTTGTCACAGTATATCGGAATCGCCGGTATCTGAGCCCCAACCATTGGAAGGTCATACATGAGCTCCCGAAGCCACTCTGCTTCATCTGCTGCAGCGTCCAATGCAAAGAATTCAGATTCCATGGAGGAGCGAGATAACATAGTCTGCTTCTTCGACTTCCACGATATAGCAGCTCCACCCATGGCGAACACATATCCACCTGTGGAATATTCGCTCTCCACCTCTGAACACCAGCTAGCATCACTGAAGCCTTCCACTACTGACGGATCTCCGCTGTAGTATAGTGCATATGTCTGAGTCTTCTTGAGATATCTCATAACACGCTTCACAGCTTTCCAATGCTTTACGCCTGGATTGCTCGTAAATCGACTCAACATTCCCACTGTAAAGGCTATGTCAGGCCTTGTGGCAGTAGTAGCGTACATCAAACTTCCGATGACGCTAGCGTACTCCAACTGCCTGACGCTCTCCTTCGAATTTGGCTCCAGTTTCAGATCACTCCTGTACGGTGTATCAATAATAGGAAGATCTTGATACCCGTAGCGAGAGAGCATCTTCTCAATGTAATGAGACTGTGACAGCGCTATTCCAGTGCCTGTCCGGATGATCTTGAGCCCCAAGATTACGTCGGCATCCCCCAAGTCCTTCATACTGAACTTGGTCGAGAGGAATTTCTTTGTCTCTGTGACGCAGCTTAAATCCGTACCTAGGATTAGCATGTCGTCCATGTATAGACAAACGATTACTCCTCTTCCGTCAGCAAACTTCGTATAGACACACTTGTCTGTTTCACTGACCCTGTAGCCATTTGACCTTATCACCTTGTCAAACTTCTCATGCCACATTTTGGGAGCTTGCTTCAAACCATACAGAGACTTCATCAACTTGCAGACTTTGTCTTCCAGACCTCTGACGACAAAACCTTCTGGTTGTTGCATGTAGATCTCTTCGGTCAGCTCGCCATTAAGGAATGCCGTTTTCACATCCATCTGATGTATCACCAGCTTGTGTATTGCTGCTAAAGCAATTAACAATCTGATAGTTGTCATCCGAGCTACTGGAGCATAAGTGTCAAAGTAGTCGATCCCCTGCTTCTGAGCAAACCCCTTGGCCACTAGCCTGGCCTTGAACTTGTCAATGGTTCCATCTGCTTTCATCTTCTTCTTGAAGATCCATTTGCATCCGATGGGTCTTGCTCCTTCTGGTAGGTCGACCAATACCCATGTGTTATTGGAGGTGATTGAGTCAATCTCGTTGTCAATCGCCTCCTTCCAGAATATAGCATCTCTGGTCTTCATCGCCTCATCATAGGTAAGCGAATCTGCTTCCACATGATAGGTGACGAAGTCATCTCCGAAGTCTTTCGGCCTCCTCGCTCGCTTAGTTGACGGCTCAGCGAGTTCTGGTTCAGCTGGTGTCTCCTCGACAACAACTCCATCTTGGACTACTGGTTCGATAAAGATCTCTGTCTGCTCCGCACCCTCATTATTCTTCGGAATGTCCGCGAGAACAATGTTCTTGTGCCTTGCAAACTTTTCTTCAAAATATTCAGCATCGCGAGATACGATGATATGATTTGACTCGATATCAAGGAATCTCCGAGCATCACTCTTCTCGGCATACCCCAGGAAGATCGCCTTAGTAGTCCTTGTCCCCAGCTTCTGAATCTTTAAATCCGGGAGCTTCACATAAGCCAGGCACCCCCACACTCGAATGACATTCAGGTTGGGTCTGACTTTGAACCAGAGTTCATGAGGAGTTATGTCGGAAGTTGCATACGGCACTCTGTTCAGAATGAAAGTGGCCGTTAATGCAGCTTCTCCCCAATAGCACTTTGGGAGACCCGCAGTCAACAGCATAGAATTCATCATCTCTGTCAACGTTCTGTTCTTCCTTTTTGCTACTCCGTTGGATTGTGGAGAATACGGAGCCGTCGTCTCGTTGATGATCCCATGTTCTTTGCAGAATGATGAGAATTCATGAGACCTATATTCCCCACCTCGATCACTCCTCAGCCTCTTGAGTTGTTGTCCAGTTTGCCGTTCAGCCTCGGCCCTGAACTCCTTGAACTTCTCGAATGCTTCGTCTTTAGATTTGAGTAAATAGACGAAGGCATACTTGGAGAAGTCATCGATGAAAGTAATGAAATACTTCATCCCGGCCTTTGTAGAGAATTGTTTGAAGTCACAGATATCTGAGTGAACCAACTCCAGAAGATCTGTGCTTCGATGGACCCTGTGGAAGGGTTTCCTAGTGATCTTCGTCTGAGCACATATCTCACATTTCTCTACCTTACCCCCACACTTGGAGATAAGTCCTAGACTAGACATTTTGTTTATTCGCTTACAATGAACATGTCCTAGTCTATTATGCCACAACTCAAGAGAGTAATTCAAACTAGTGATAGCATTGACATTATTATGCTGGGTTACAACAAGCTGAATTTTGTACATTCCTTCAGTCTGAAAAGCTTCCCCGAAGAAAGTACCCTTCTTGGACATCACCATTTGGCCAGCATTGATGTCCATCCTCAAGCCTGCGTTGCAGAGCAGGCTCCCAGAGATCAGGTTCTTTGCGATTGCAGGAACATGCTTCACACCTTAAAGCGTCAGAATGTTCCCCGATGTAAGCTTCAGCTCCACCGTCCCGATCCCCAGTACTTCAGCTTGTGCCTGGTTCGCCATCATGACTTTCTCGGAAGTAGGCTCATAGGAGACGAACCAGTCCTTGTCTGAACAGACATGACATGTCGCGCCAGTGTCTATCCACCAGTCCAAGTCTGCCCCCACAGTTGCAACCTGTGCTATCATGGCAACCTGATTAGTAACCAAAGAAACCTTATTAGGCTCACCTTGCTCTTTGGGCTTGGACTTGCATTCACTTTTATAGTGACCCTTCTTGCCACAGTTGAAGCAAGTCACATGGGACTTGGACTTCTGTTGCTTGAATCCTGGACCCTTCACTTTCAGATTCGAGAAGTCCTTCTTCTTGTGGTGAGAAGCCGCCTGCTTCCCTTTGTTCTCTCTGGTGGCTTGAACCAGATTCGCCGTTGCTAGTTGCTTGGACAGGGTGTCCAACTTCTGTTGAGAGCGCATCTCGTCCTCAACATGAATCTCGCTGAGGAGATTATCCAAGCTAATCTCCATCTTCTTCCTATGCATCCTTGCATAGATGTTGCTCCATCCTGGAGGAAGTTTTGCCACGATCCCTCCAACGACGAACTTGTCGACGAGGGGCATGCTATCGTCCTCCAGTTTCTGGCGCAGCTTCAGGAACTCTTTCACTTGGGGCAGCATGGTCTTCTCGTCTTCAAAGACCCATTTGTGGTATTTTTCAACCATGAACATCTTCGACCGGGCCTCGTCGTCGTCATACAGCTTCCCCACGGACTCCCAGATCTCTTTGGCAGAAGTCCTCTTTGTGTAGGACTCGGCCAGAGAGTCTTCCATGGAATTCAGGATCAGCAGCCTGCATATGCTGTTATCCTTTTTCTACTTCGTCTGCTTGCTCGTAGCAGCTGCCAGAACAGCAGCAGATCCTGTTGCTGGAACGATTGGTTCTTCCTCATCCAACACGTGATCAATATCCACGAGTTGAAGGTTCAGAGTCACCTTTCGCTTCCAGATCTGGAAGTGTTCGTCGTCGAATTTCTCCAACTTGTTAAAGCCGGTATCGACAAGCGAAGCACGAGTGTTTTCCATCGAATCGTATAGCTTTGAGATTGTTAGTCTATTTGCAAACAATCGATGGAAAAACTTAGTTGTAATCCCTAAGAAGAGATGCAAATAATGCAGTTGTAATCCCTAAAAAAGAGATGCAAATAATGCAGTTGCAATCCCTAAAAAAGAGATGCAAATAATGCTGATTGCGTAGCCTAAACGATTAAAATCGAATCGCGTTTGCAATAGCGGTTTCTCGAAGGCAACAAGAGATGATCAACAACAGTTGAGTCTCAGATTCTCGAAGGCAACAGAAAGAGGAAGGAAGAAGAAGAGCGGATCTCGCTGAGGTGTTGAACACCGGCGCTCAAAGCTATACCCGCAGTACGGATAAGCTCCCAGGAACCAGCAAGTTCAGGAGAACTTCTGGAACGCTCGTAAGTCAATATTTGAGACTTGAACGGGCTTCCTGGGCTTAACAGACTCCCTCAACTCTCTTCTTAGTGCATCTTTCAAAGGAGGCCAAGGGGCTCTATTTATAGAGTGGAGTTGAGACTTCACCTCTTCTCCTATCCGATGTGGGACTAAAATACCAATACTCAAAAATAGAGTTTGATATTTTAGATCATCCCACAATCAGCATAGAAATGTGCCAGTCCACGCCTACCCCCCGAACCCTCCCGTGCATGCACGAGACATCTTGGAGTCCGCGTCCGAGTCCGAGTCCGCACAACAAAAATTAACTTGCATCCTTGTTGGATTTAATCCTTTTCCTTCTAGGAAAATACTTCCACATGGCACAAACTTGTGCCCCACTACACCTCATGTGCACACCTCAACACAAGCAATGCATTATATTGAGATACTCACCATTTGGTGTAGCCGATGTGGGACTATCTTTTCTAGTCCAAAGGCAAAAACACCAACAGAAGTTTGTGTTTCGTACAAGATATGGACATTATGAGTTTCTAGTCATGACATTTGGTTTAATGAATGCTCCAGCTACTTTCACAGATATGATGAACAAAGTTTTCATATCGTTCTTAGACAAGTTTGTGGTTATGTTCAATGATGATATCTCAAACATATATATATATATATATATATATATATATATATATATATATATATATATATTTTATATATATATATATATATATATATATATATTTTATATATATATATATATATATATATATATATATATATATAATATATATATATATATATATATATATAACCTCTATGTGAGGAGGGATCCGGTCGGGAGGTCTTGGCGGTCGGGAAGGGGAGGGGGGGGGTAGGCGAGTGGAGGGCGGTCGGGGGGTCTTGGTGGTCGGGGGGGAGGGGCATGAGGGAGGAAGGGGGTGGGTGGGGGGGGGGGGCGGGGAGGGGGGGGCCCGGGGGGGTGGGTAGGGGGGGGGACGGGGGTTGGGTCGTTGAGTACTACTTGATGTGTTTACTTGTCTTGGGTCTTGGGTTTACTTGATGTGTTTACTACTAAGATATATTTATGTGTTTACTACTAAGATATACTTATTGTTATTTGTTGTCGATCTAACAACTTGATGTGTTTATTTCGGTATCAGTATCGGACTATTTGTTGAGTATCGGAATCGGTATCGGTATCGAACTAGTTCATGGTATCGAACTATTTTACGATATCGGTATCAGACTATTTCTATGAGTATCTGTATTGGATCGGTATCAGACTATTTATATGAGTATCGGTATCGGACTATTTCTATGAGTATCGGTATCTAAACCCTAACCCTAAACTCCTAGAATCGATATCGGTATCGGGCTATCAATCATATGAGTTTAAGAATCGGTATAGGTATCGGACTATTTCTATGAGAGTCGAATGAGAAGCAGGGAAGTAAAGGGGGTCAGAAAGGGGGCCTTCTTGAGAAGCAGGGGAAGTAGAGCGACGAAGTAGAGGGGGGTCGGTATCGGACTATATATTTTTAATTGCAATTCTATTTACTTTGTCTTACGATGCAGATTTTCACATCCAATATGCGATGAATCGTTACTTCATTGATCGTACATGGATGTACAAACGGCAACACGAGAGCAGAATAGGTGTGAGTGACAATTTTCAGGCAGGCATGAAAGTGTTTCTTAAGTATGCCATGAGCAAAGCTCAGTACATGGACGGTAACAAATCAAGTGTCCATGTGGTAATTGTCGCAATAGACGTTACGAAGAAGTGGTGACTGTGAGAGATCATTTGACCCGTAAGGGTTTCGTACGTGATTACGGACTGTGGTCATCGCAAGGTGAACTATATACGGAAAGACAGGCTGCGGAAGCTGCTACTTATGCTTTTGATGATATTGCTGCAACGGATTTTGTCATCGAAGACGACGGATGCTCTGTTGATTATGTAGACCTGCAGAACCTTGCACGAGATATGGTGTATGTTGCGGCATAGACTAATTTTGATCCGGAGGATCCTAATCCCGATGCGAAGGAGTTCTATGATATGTTTCAGGATGCATGTACTCCTCTATATCCTGGTTGTGAGACTCATTCCGTACTGTCAGAGACGATGCAGTTGTTTAACATAAAGTCTGATTTTAACTTGCCACAAGCTTGCTATGATTGGATCACACAACTAATTAAGGAGGTGTTACCGAAGGAATCCAAAGAGCTCCCAAAAAAGTTGTAGAAGTCAAAGATGATGGTCCGACAACTGGGAATGGGGTACGAGAAGATAAATTGTTGTCGCAACGAATGCATGTTGTACTAAAAGGAGAACGAGGACATAGAAAGTTGCAGCTTCTGTAATGTGGATCGTTACAAGCCAGTGCAGAGAAAAGGAAAGTCAACTAAAAAACGACGTCCTTACAAGTATATGCATTACTTGTCGATCACGAAGCGGTTGCAGAGGATGTATATGTCTCTGAATACAACAGAACACATGATGTGGCACAACGAAGAACATACAAAGGACGATGAAGAATTGTCACATCCTTCGGATAGAGAGGCGTGGAAACATTTTGATTTGTGTCATCCAGATTTTACTGCAGAGCCTAGAAATGTATGTCTGGCGCTATGTTCTGATGGCTTCGTCCTTTTCGGACAGTCGGAATCTCAATACTCCTGCTGGCCGGTCATTCTTACCCCTTACAATCTGCCACCATGGATGTGTATGAAGACTCCTTATATGTTCTTGACAGCTATCATACCCGGTCCTAAAAGTTCGACGAAATTGATATATATTTACAGCCGTTGGTTGACGCACTGAAACAGCTGTGGGAGATCGACGTCGCGACCTATGATATTTCCAGAAAACAAAACTTTTAGATGAGAGCTTCACTAATGTGGACAATCAATAATTTTCCAGCATACGGTATGCTGTCGGGATGGAGTACTCACGACACCATGTCTTGTCCGATATGCATGGAAAATAGTAAGGCGTTCCGCCTTAAGCATGAAGGAAAAACTTCTTTCTTTGACTGTCACCGTCAATTTCTGCTCGTGAGTCATCCTTGGAGAAAGAATAAGGACGCGTTCAGAGCTGAAAAACAAGAATTTTCTCATCCGTCTGCCAGATTATCGGGATACGATATTTGGAAAGATGTAAAGGATTTGCCCACCGTAATGGAAGATCCATCGAACAATCGTGTCGAGGGGTTCGAACAAAGTCATAACTGGACCAAATGGAGTATCTTCTGGGACTTGCCTTATTGGAAAGATAATCTTATAAGGCATAATCTTGATGTCATACATATCGAAAAGAATGTGTTCGATAATGTCTTCAATACCGTCATGGATATTAAAGGAAAGACGAAGGACAATCCAAAAGCAAGACAAGACATAGCCGAGATATGCAAGCGTTCTTATCTATATTTGATACAAAGGAGAGCTGGTGGACAATTAACTAAGCCGATAGCGCAATACACATTGAGCAAGGAAGATATATTAATAATCTGCAAGTAGATATCTACTTTAAGATTTTTTTGACGGTTATGTGTCGAATTTGTCTAGATGCGTTGATCTCAATGAACGCAAGCTAACGGGAATGAAGAGTCACGACTGCCACGTGTTTATGGAAGGATTACTGCCCATTGCTTTGAGAGAGTTGTTGCCTTCTGCTGTATGAGTTCCGTTGGACGAGCTATCTACATTCTTCAGGGATATTTGTTCAACTAAGTTAACGGTGCAACATATGCTTGAACTTGAGGAGAAGATTGTCTTAACAATTTGCAAGTTAGAGAAAATATTTCTACCGGCCTTCTTCGACAGCATGGAGCATCTACCGATTCATCTAGCATACGAAGTCCGTGTCGGTGCATCTATTCATTATCGATGGATGTACCCATCTGTTTACTATCTATATATATTGTATGATTTTCTACTTATTGTATGATTTTCTTTTTGCAGATGACACTCCTAGTCCTTTTCGTCGCGGCGGCACTCGTCGCCCTGCTGGTAGTGTATATATTTTACTTTAGTTTTATATTCATTTATACTTCTATATTTTTAATTATATTTATGTGTTCTATTTACAAGTCATGGTAACTAGCACTCGTCATAGTGGTGGTGCTGGTCGTGGTGCTGGTAGTGCTGGTGGTGGTGCTGATGGTGGTGCTGGTGGTCCTAGTCGTGGGCGTGGTCGTGGTGGTAGTGCAGGTGGTAGTGGTCGTGGTCGCCTTCAACATTCCCGGGATCTGACCCCATCTAGCGATCTCGACCCAGAGGGTACCCCGGGCAGAGACTCATTCCGTCGTCGATCTACCCTAGGGCTATCGTCACCTTCGTCGAGGCCTGCGAATAAATCTCCTGACGGATCCGTTTCGCCGGCGGGTCCACCAGTTACTGCATGGTGGGTCCCGGAGTACCCCAACTCAGTTACATCCGGTTACTTGTGAGTACATGCGTGGAGCCGCGGATCCTCTAACGCCACCAGAGAGGCTGATGGGCAAGTTTCGACGAGAGTTATGGCCTGCGGGTGAATCGTAAGTAAATTTATTAAATTTGTTTCATTTATTCAAATTAATAATCCAGTCATTGCTTCTTTGTAGTTTTTTCGTGGGATGATGCCAGGATTCTAGGGCACATTATCCGGGATAAATACCATGGCCCCTACCTCAATTTTTTTTGAGGTGCCCCTG
Source organism: Iris pallida (assembly GCA_029216955.1). Classification (NCBI taxonomy): domain Eukaryota; kingdom Viridiplantae; phylum Streptophyta; class Magnoliopsida; order Asparagales; family Iridaceae; genus Iris; species Iris pallida. Next base: position 14,262,634 of record JANAVB010004797.1, read on the forward strand.
GACTTGCAGTACGCCTGGCTCGACGAGATGATGGTATATATATATATATATATATATATTTTATATATATATATATATATATATATATATATATATATATATCTTGTGGTTAATTATTAATTACTCTTTAATCCACCATTTTTTAATTACGTGATAATTGAATTTGTATGTCAGAGGACGTTCTGGTGGCCCCCCCCATCGCGAGGAGGCGATCCGCAGGACCTACAGAAGCACTGCCGGAAAGAAGATACGGGACGCGGTGTATGACCTTCAATCGGGACATTCGAAGAAGGATTGGATCCGGCAGGAGTATTATGATCAGATCTTGGAGAAGATGGATACTCCTACGTACAAGCAGAAATTGGAGAAAGCGAAGGCGAATCGACGGGCCGCGGGTCTGCATACGGGGGGATCAAGGTCCCACGCAGCGACGCATGCAGATCTGGTGAGATACCGCAAATTCATTCCACTATCTAATTCGGTACTATTAATATACGAAGTTAATAAAATTCTATGAATATTTCGTATGCAGGCCCAACGGACGGTAAATGAGAAAAAAGAGACGGAATCGGTCACCATGCACGATGTATTCCAGTATACGCACAAGAGACAGAAGGACGGAAGCTTCATCGACGAGAGGGCCAATGAGACTGATGTAAGTACTTACATTTATGAGATTTATGTTAGAATTATAAGTATTGTTAAATTAATTAGGTAAACTTAGGATTCAGACTATAACTTAGGAAAACATAGGATTTAGATTATAACTTAGGAAAACTTATAGTATAAGCACATTCATTGGATATGCTGCGTATCGTGAGATCCTTAGACGAGTTCAGCCCCTGCTACCGACGATGTCGGCAAAATGACGCCCCCCAAGGCGTCCTCTTATATGGCCACTCGCTTCGACGACATGTTCGTAGATACCGTCGGCAGCTTTAGGAAAGGGCGCCTCTACGGATGCGGCTCCCTGGTGTGTTTGTAACGCCCCAGTCCCAAAATACGTAGGACTAGGAACGTAGACATGCTAGCTGTATTCATACGAAGTATACTCCAATATATGGAAGCCTCGTATAAATACATAAGCTGTAAAATGCAGTAGAACCATAACTAATCTCATCCACAAGAGTAAAAGGTATTATATAATCAACTATGAATTTGTTTTGGTACAATATGTTGGGCGGAGACAAATCCACTACCAACAAAATAAGGAAATAAAATACATAGAAAATGAAATGAGTGGCGAGCGAAGCGAAGACGATCCAAATACAATCATCCTCGAAGAAATAGCGAAGATCACGGCTAGAGCTAAAGCACCTGCGAAAGACAATAGCACACACCTGGCAAGACAACCAGGTCCTCAGAGGGACGTAACAAGACACATAATATCATGCCATATAAACTGAATAAATATTGCTCAAATAAATAGGTAAATCGAATTATAACATGTTCCAATACGCACCTACTGAACGAGCGTACCATCCCCCCAACCAAACAAGGACAGGAGATGGTAAACTAATTTACGGCAACGTATCTTTCCATGCTATGAATCCAATATGGTATCCGGACCCCAACAAGGTTCAATACCTTCTCATCGAAGTAGTAAGTCACACCTACAACCAAACAAGGACAAGATGTGACGAACTAATCCGCGATAAGTTATTGTTCCAAGTCACGGTCAGATACAAGTACCCAAACCAAAAGTACTCGTACCTAACGGATAGGGTAGCCTACCGTTCTAAGTGAAATGTAGTTAAGAACAATCCTTCCTACGCATGGGCCCTGGCTAAATAGGATCGGCGTAGTCCCCCTTGGGCACCAGAGGCCCCATCAGGAAGAGCATGACGTTCCGCAGAATCGTCAGTGGCCGTCAGTAATCTTGGGTCATCAATCCCGTATCTCCAGCGGAGAGCCTGAGTCACAAGGGAAGTGTATCGAAGCCCATACGCTAAGGAATTGTCCTCCCCGCCCAATGCCTATTATGTTGTATCCACAACATTAACCTCTATAACCGCTAAGTCAAACTAGCATGTAACCTCTATTAGCGGTTATTTCTATCGCACGGCTTGTACGTACTGGTGGCCAGCCAATCACGCACTTCCGTATTCTACATGGGACACACAACTCCGTGTTTACAATGTGTCAAGGCCAATGAATGCAACACACATGGTGGTCCCTTAAATCTAGGTTTAATTTGTAAGAAAATAATACACAGCAGGGAATAAATGAACAGTAAGTTCTAACAGTTATGCCATGTATCACAGTTTTTTTTTGCATAAAGAAAATAAATAATGCATAAAATATGAGCTAGAATAAATAAAATAGCTAATGGCAAGGTGTCTTGCCTGGTAGAGCGTCTGGTGTGCTGCGATAATCGTGGTGGCACGAACTGCGACTTCGGTGCGACAGCTATGCAAGGTGACCACGGATGGTGACACGGTCGGTTCCATTGGGTCCAGAAGGGTCAATTTAGTTAGAATGGACATAAGGTAGGCTTGAATTGGCGATTGAATAGGAGAGAGGGGTTGAGTTACGGACGGAAGAATAAGGAAAATTTTGATAAATAATAAATTTATGCTTTTAGATATTTAATTATAATCCTAGAAAACTATATGTTACCACCCCAAAATATTTATAAGTAGTTACACGTAAAAATCATTTTAGCTCAAAATCTATAATTAATTTAGTAAAATATTTCATAAAAAAAAACATGTGAAATATCAAAAATTACTTTAGGCAAAACCTCTAGGTTTTTGAAAATAATTGTAGGTCAAAATCATATTCAAGTACCATAAATTTTTTTTGTAGATATTTTAGTATATGATAGAAGTAATTATTGGTAAAAATTTTAGTATAGCTAATGGGAATAATCACAATAACAATAAAAATAATAGTATTAGTAATAATACTAGTAATAGAAAAAAATCAAAGGTTATTGTTTCAGTAATATTACACACAAAAAAATATTAATAACATACTTATACTGTACTGAAAGTCTAAAACAGTAAGGAATAATAATACAATACTGATAATTATAATAATAATAATAATAATGCTATAATAATAATGATGATGATTAACAAAGCAAAAGAAAAGAAAAATAAATAAATAGATAAATGAAAAAAATAAAAAAAAATAAAAAAAGAGAGAACAGAGCTGGTTCTAACACACAAACAACAAAGTGCAGCTGTTCTCCTAACACCAAAAAGGAAAAGAAAAAGAATCAGTTCCAGAAAGAAAGAAAGAGAGAGGAGAGAGAGAGAGAAAAAAATGAAAGAGAGAGACGGAGACGAAGGGGGAAGATGAGCGGCGGTGAGCTAGAGGGAGCGGATGAAGGGAGAAATCGGGGGGGAGGGAGAAGCGAAGAGGGAACGGGGAGCGGAGGCTGTGCGGGGTTCGGCGGAGGGGGAAGGAGACGTGATGCTCGGCCAGGCGGGCTCACTGGGTGGCGCCGGGTTCGGCGGTCGGAGAGGGTCGGCTTCGACGTCGGCGGTCGAGGGAAGGGAAGGAGCGGCGGTGGCTGTGCGCCTGCGGAGGGGGCTGACGCGCTCGCGTCGGCGCGGTCGACACGGCAGCGGAGGGGGCTGATCGTGGACAGCGGTCGCGGTGGATGGTCGAGGACAGGGGTGGCGGACGGGAGGTTCGTGGCTGGGACACAGGTAAGGGTTTTCCCTATTCTGTTGTTGTTCTTGGTATTGTTGTTTCTCGGTGGCGGGTTAGAGTTTTTCTTCCGGTCGGTGGCCGTGGTCCGGGTGGTGTAGGCTGTAGCGATGGTGGTTGGGATGGTAACGGTGGGGTCGGCCAAAGTTGGTCGGGGTCGCGGTGGAGAAGATGCTGGTGATGGTTGCGCTGGTTTAGGAGGAGGCTGGTGGAGAGTTGGCCGAAGTGGCGTGGTGGCGTGGGCTGGTTGTGGTGGCAAGGGTGGCCATGGCTGGTGTTGGATAGTTGGGAGAAGTTGGGGTACTGGCCGTGGGTTGACGTACGTTGAGGGTGAGGGCAGTAGGGGGTCAAGGTGGTAATGGCTGTCTAGGCTAGGATTAGGAATAGGGTTTGGGAATTTTGATGTCGGGGTGTGTCCGACACGGGGAAGAAGATGTATAATGTACATGTAAACTAATGAAATAAGAATTGGACGATGGAACACGGACACGGGGCACGCACCATTGGTTTGTGAAATTTGGTGAATGAATAATGAATTGGAGGAGTACCTGCCTATTTATAGGATGTGGAAATTCCCAATTAGATAAGGATTAGGATTTGTTTTAAACCCAAAATAGATATTTCCTAATTTAATTTAAAAGCAATCAAATCAAAATCCAAATCCAAATCCCAATCCAAATCTAATTTAAATCTAATTAAATCAATTTAAATTTTTAATTTAAAATCGAATAGGATAATTCAAATTCAAATACTTAACTATTTAAATAAGTCCATAAATTCAAATTAAGATTTAAATGGCCACAATAACTTCGAAATAAATTTTCCAAAAATATTAATAATAATAATTTCAAAAATTGTATTTTTATTTAAAATAAACTAATAAATATTTACGAGATATATGTATGCACAATTATTCTTTACATAATTACACTTTTCTAGTATACCAAAAATATTATATATTATTAATAACTTTTAGAAATAACGTAAAAATATCAAGCTTGGAAATGATAGCAAAAACTAATTATTATATCTATTACTTGAAACTATAAAATAATAAATAAAATATTTTTCTAAAATATGTACGCTCGCACATATTCGCACTCGTCGAGCAAAATAAAATTTCGTGCGCGACGTAAAATACGACTACGCGACGTACAATATGAAAAATTTAAATCCGTACAAATATTAATAAATAAAAATATAGTAAAAATTTAGGGGTTTTACATCCTACCCAACTTAAAAGAATTTCGTCCTCGAAATTAAGAATTCGTAGGGGGTGAAAGGCACAAGGGGTATCGATGAGGAAGCATAGTCAAATCAAGACAAGGGAACGACGTTTAATGAAAACTTGCATTAGAGTCGTGATTTCAATAAGGCGAAGATAGTCATGGGTTAACGCAAGAAGAAAATGTTTACGATGACGCGCAATAAAGAATAGTTTGGGTTCAAGTAAAATAAAATAATTTAGAGACCTTAAAGTTATGGTCTCTTGAGAGTAGGTTGAGGGCACGATTAGAGAATGAATTAGACTTACTCGATTAGAAGGTCATGATAGTAATTATAGGGCCGAGAAGGAGGGCGAGGAGTTTAGGGTAATATAGCAATATCGAGCGAGAATGGTCATAGTCGATAGGAAGGCTAGAGGAAGTTCTAGTATAATGCCTTCGTCCTTCTAAAATAGGTGAAGGCGAAAGCAATATAGAGTTCGAAGTAGATGTTATTGAATACGAATACGTGATTCAAGAACGATCGAATAATTTCAAAAGAATTGTCAAGGCAGTCGTGGATGGGATTGTAAGGGCCAAGTTTAATTATATCCCATCCACGTAGAGTAATAGACAAAAACGAACCAAAGTGCACTCGGTTGATCAGACCATCATGCACCGGTTCTGATTAGACAATATGTTAGTAGGAGCGACCCAATTAACATATGTCTTGAACAAGCTCGTTAAGGAATAAGCTTGCAAAAAAACTAGGCTACATTAGCATCATTAGTCAAAATGGTAACTACATAGGCACGAGAGATTAAGAAAAAAGGCAGAATGATTCTAAGTCATACAGTCGTCCTATAGTCTTCTTGTCCAAGTCCTTAGTTGGCTAGACGTGTTAGGTCCTCTAGATTCTAGGATCTAAATAAGCTTGCTAATATGGGTTACTAGGTCAAAGGGGTTGCTAGTTCATAAGGTATTCTACCCAACTTAATTTAAACTAATGGTGTTTTGGGACAACTAACTAGTAGGGTCAATCTCTAGCAAGCACGAAGGAAAGATAAGAATAGGGATGGAAGGAAGCAAGCAAGATGCAGTTGATGAGTCAAACGGTAGATAAAATCATGGAAAGTAGTTAAGTATGTGGATGAGAGCCTAGACTTCTAATCCTATTCGCAGGCTTGCTTGGTACGGTAAAGTAACCAAACAATTTATCTTGACCAGCATGGGCCACCACAAAAACATGTAACGTCCCAGTCCCAAAATACGTAGGACTAGAAACGTAGACATGGCAGCTGTATTCATACGAAGTATACTCCAATATATGGAAGCCTCGTATAAATACATAAGCTGTAAAATGCAGTAGAACCATAACTAATCTCATCCACAAGAGTAAAAGGTATTATATAATCAACTATGAATTTGTCTTGATATAATATGTTGGGCGGAGACAAATCCACTACCAACAAAATAAGGAAATAAAATACATGGAAAATGAAATGAGTGGCGAGCGAAGCGAAGACGATCCAAATGCAATCATCCTCGAAGAAATAGCGAAGATCACGGCTAGAGCTAAAGCACTTGCGAAAGACAATAGCACACACCTGGCAAGACAACTAGGTCCTCAGAGGGACGTAACAAGACACATAATATCATGCCATATAAACTGAATAAATATTGCTCAAATAAATAAGTAAATCGAATTATAACATGTTCCAATACGTACCTACTGAACGAGCGTACCATCCTCCCAACCAAACAAGGACAGGAGATGGTAAACTAATTCACGGCAACGTATCTTTCCATGCTATGAATCCAATATGGTATCCGGACCCCAACAAGGTTCAATACCTTCTCATCGAAGTAGTAAGTCACACCTACAACCAAACAAGGACAAGATGTGACGAACTAATCCGCGACAAGTTATTGTTCCAAGTCACGGTCAGATACAAGTACCCAAACCAAAAGTACTCGTACCTAACGGATAGGGTAGCCTACCGTTCTAAGTGAAATGTAGTTAAGAACAATCCTTCCTACGCATGGGCCCTGGCTAAATAGGATCGGCGTAGTCCCCTTGGGCACCAGAGGCCCCATCAGGAAGAGCATGACGTTCCGCAGAATCGTCAGTGGCCGTCAGTAATCTTCGGTCATCAATCCCGTATCTCCAGCGGAGAGTCCGGGTCACAAGGGAAGTGTATCGAAGCCCATACGTTAAGGAATTGTCCTTCCCGCCCAATGCCTATTATGTTGTATCCACAACATTAACCTCTATAACCGCTAAGTCAAACTAGCATGCAACCTCTATTAGCGGTTATTCCTATCGTACGGCTTGTACGTACTGGTGGCCAGCCAATCACGCACTTACGTGTTCTACATGGGACACACAACTCTGTGTTTACAACGTGTCAAGGCCAATGAATGCAACACACATGGTGGTCCCTTAAATCTAGGTTTAATTTGTAAAAAAATAATACACAGCAGGAAATAAATGAACAGTAAGTTCTAACAGTTATGCCATGTATCACAGTTTATTTTGCATAAAGAAAATAAATAATGCATGAAATATGAGCTAGAATAAATAAAACAGCTAATGGCAAGGTGTCTTGCCTGGTAGAGCGCCTGGTGTGCTGCGATAATCGTGGTGGCACGAACTGCGACTTCGGTACGACAACTATGCAAGGTGACCACGGATGGTGACACGGTCGGTTCCATTGGGTCCAGAAGGGTCAATTTAGTTAGAGTGGACATAAGGTAGGCTTGAATTGGCGATTGAATAGGAGAGAGGGGTTGAGTTACGGACGGAAGAATAAGGAAAAAATTTGATAAATAATAAATTTATGCTTTTAGATATTTAATTATAATCCTAGAAAACTATATGTTACCACCCCAAAATATTTATAAGTAGTTACACGTAAAAATCATTTTAGCTCAAAATCTATAATTAATTTAGTAAAATATTTCATAAAAAAAACATGTGAAATATCAAAATTGCTTTAGGCAAAACCTCTAGGTTTTTGAAAATAATTGTAGGTCAAAATCATATTCAAGTACCATAATTTTTTTTTTTGTAGATATTTTAGTATATGATAGAAGTAATTATTGGTACAAATTTTAGTATAGCTAATGGGAATAATCACAATAACAATAAAAATAATAGTATTAGTAATAATACTAGTAATAGAAAAAAATCAAAGGTTATTGTTTCAATAATATTACACACAAAAAATATATTAATAACATACTTATACTGTACTGAAAGTCTAAAACAGTAAGGAATAATAATACAATACTGATAATTATAATAATAATAATACTATAATAATAATGATGATGATTAACAAAGCAAAAGAAAAGGAAAATAAATAAATAGATAAATGAAAAAAATAAAAAAAATAAAAAAGAGAGAACAGAGCTGGTTCTAACACACAAACAACAAAGTGCAGCTGTTCTCCTAACACCAAAAAGGAAAAGAAAAGAATCAGTTCAAGAAAGAAAGAAAGAGAGAGGAGAGAGAGAGAGAGAGAGAAAAAAAACTGAGAGAGAGAGAGACGGAGACGAAGGGGGAAGAGGAGCGGCGGTGAGCTAGAGGGAGAGGATGAAGGGAGAAATCGGGGGAGAGGGAGAAACGAAGAGGGAACGGGGAGCGGAGGCTGTGCGGGGTTCGACGGAGGGGGAAGGAGACGTGATGCTCGGCCAGGCGGGCTCACTGGGTGGCGCCGGGTTCGGCGGTCGGAGAGGGTCGGCTCCGGCGTCGGCGGTCGAGGGAAGGGAAGGAGCGGCGGTGGCTGTGCGCCTGCGGAGGGGGCTGACGCGCTCGCGTCGGCGCGGTCGACACGGCAGCGGAGGGGACTGATCGTGGACAGCGGTCGCGGTGGATGGTCGAGGACAGGGGTGGCAGATGGGAGGTTTGTGGCTGGGACACAGGTAAGGGTTTTCCCTATTCTGTTGTTGTTCTTGGTGTTGTTGTTTCTCGGTGGCGGGTTGGAGTTTTCTTCCGGTCGGTGGCCGTGGTCCGGGTGGTGTAGGCTGTGGCGATGGTGGTTGGGATGGTAACGGTGGGGTCGGCCAAAGTTGGTCGGGGTCGCGGTGGAGAAGATGCTGGTGATGGTTGCGCTGGTTTAGGAGGAGGCTGGTAGAGAGTTGGCCGAAGTGGCGTGGTGGCGTGGGCTGGTTGTGGTGGCAAGGGTGGCCGTGGCTGGTGTTGGATAGTTGGGAGAAGTTGGGGTACTGGCCGTGGGTTGACGTACGTCGAGGGTGAGGGCAGTAGGGGGTCAAGGTGGTGATGGCGGTCTAGGCTAGGGCTAAGATTAGGAATAGGGTTTGGGAATTTTGATGTCAGGGTGTGTCCGACACGGGGAAGAAGATGTATAATGTACATGTAAACTAATGGAATAAGAATTGGATGATGGAACACGGACACGGGGTACGCACCATTGGTTTGTGGAATTTGGTGAATGAATAATGAATTGGAGGAGTACCTGACTATTTATAGGATGTGGGAATTCCCAATTAGATAAGGATTTGGATTTGTTTTAAACCCAAAATAGATATTTCCTAATTTAATTTAAAAGCAATCAAATCAAAATCCAAATCCAAATCCAAATCCCAATCCAAATCTAATTTAAATCTAATTAAATCAATTTAAATTTTTAATTTAAAATCGAATAGGATAATTCAAATTCAAATACTTAACTATTTAAATAAGTCCATAAATTCAAATTAAGATTTAAATGGCCACAATAACTTCGAAATATATTTTCCAAAAATATTAATAATAATAATTTCGAAAATTGTATTTTTATTTAAAATAAACTAATAAATATTTACGAGATATATGTATGCACAATTATTCTTTACATAATTACGCTTTTCTAGTATACCAAAAATATTATATATTATTAATAACTTTTAGAAATAACGTAAAAATATCAAGCTTGGAAATGATAGCAAAAACTAATTATTATATCTATTACTTGAAACTATAAAATAATAAATAAAATATTTTTCTAAAATATGTACGCTCGCACATATTCGCACTCGTCGAGCAAAATAAAATTTCGTGCGCGACGTAAAATACGACTACGCGACGTACAATATAAAAAATTTAAATCCGTACAAATATTAATAAATAAAAATATAGTAAAAATTTAGGGGTTTTACATCGTTGCAGGCATCGATTCCGAGATTTTCACCGCCCCCAGCTCCTCCTCCCGCGACCCCGACAGACGATGATGTGAGGACACAGCTTGCGATTCTGACCGAGGCGGTATCGGACTTGCGGGAGCATATGACCACGTACTATTCGCGTCCATCTACTGCTCTCGGTTCTTCTGCTCCTGGTCCGTCTGCTCCCGGTTCTTCTGCTCCCGGTCTGTCTACTGCTGCTCCCGGTGCTTCGGATATTCCCGATCCTTCTTCCGTCGGGAGTCTTTCTTTTAACCCTGCTGCCCCTCTGGTACTGTCTCCCTGCTGTGACGACACTCCTTGACATGATGTTGCAAGAGCAGTTACGCCAACTTCAGGTCATGTCTTTGATACCCTGCCGGCACACATGGTGGAGGAGTATCTTCGTCGGGCGTAGCAGGGATTACCATCAGCGGACGATCCACCTCCTCCTTCTCATTGATGTTATTATATTTGAATGTTGAAAATATTTTTTAAATGTTGAATATTTGTGAATTTTCGATATTGTCACATGGATATTGGTGAATGTTTGGGATAATGGTAGATATTTGGATATTAGTTTGTGATGGATGTTTGGATATTAGTGTGTGATGTATGTTGGTTTGTGTGATGTATTTGTGATAGATATTTGTATATTGGTGTGTGATATACATTGGTTTGTTGGTTTGTGTGAGGTGTGATGCATATTGTGATGTTTCGGATGTTGTAAGAACAGGAAATGCTCTGTTTTATGCAAAAAAAATTCAAAACTTTTCCAGTTAGCGACGGAAGGCGACGGCTGAGTGACGGATGTCGACGGATTAGCGACGGAATATCCGTCGACAAGGTTCTTGAACTATGAAGATTTCCAGAACCTAAGCGAAGGATATTCCGTCGCTACGTCGTCGCGTCCGTCGCTAAGCCGTCGCTACGTCGTCGCATTAGCGACTAATTTGTGACAACCTAGCGACGGATTAACCGTCGCCAAGATTCTGGAAACATAAAGATTTCCAGAGCCTACGCGACGGATATTTCGTCGCTAATCCGTCACTCTGTCGTCGAGTATTAGCGACTATTAGCGACGGATTGGCGACGGATTGGCGACGGATTTTGCGTATCAGAAACTCTCTAATACGCGGTTATCGACGTATTACCGACGGACTTGTCCGTCGCTAAAAAGTAGTATTAGAAACTTTCTGATGCTTGATTTGACGGAAATCCGTCGGCTAGCCGTCGTTAAATGTACGATTCTTAATGACGACAATCCGTCGCTAAGCCGTCGAATGTCGACAGCTTAGCGACGAACTTTTTTTAGCGACGGGCTATTTTTCGACGGATTTTTCCAGCCAAATTCCGTCGGCAATCCGTTGCTAAGTCGATTTGTCGACGGATTAGCGACGGATATGGCCGTCGCTAATTCGCTGTATTTTAGTAGTGGTGCAGAAGCGGACCTTCGGGTCGGGTGACGGCCTTCGGGCCGTGATGTGGCATTCGGGCTGGGTTTATAGGCCTTCAAACCAGAATAATAATAAGCTTTTGGCAAGTAGGAGGAGAGATGAGATTCCAAGTCCCGACTGGTTCGAGAGGCATAATTTACTAAATAAATTCAAGACAATCCATATGGATTCGGAGTTGGTATGCCAAAGGAATTTGTATTGCGTTCTTTCTCAGTAGGTTCACAACTTCACCCAATTATTCACAAACAAACGTTTTCAAACATTAAGGGGACGTTTGGTATGCGATATTTTTTTTATTTCCGAAAAAATTTAGTGAGGGAATCTATTACTATGTTGTTTAGCCTATACAATTATTTTTGGGTAAATATCCGGATAAATAATTTACCCACGAAACATCAGAATCCTATCCCTTAAGAATAGGTGGGTATATTTTTTTCTGCCCGGGCAAAAAACAAATTGTTCTTTTTTTTTCATTTTTGAACTTGATTTATTATTTTTCGTTTTTGGTCATTTTTTATTTTTGGTCCTTTTTTCTATTTTGATCCTTTTTTGTCATTTTGTTGTTTTTGGCCATTTTTGTCCATTTTGGTTTTTTTTGTCCTTTTTTTGTCATTTTTGGTCTTTTTTGGCTGTTTTTGTCGTATTTTGACATTTTAAAAAAATCTTTTTTGTCATTTTGTCTTGATCTTTTTTTAGTTTTGTAGTTTTTTCATTTTTTTTTCTTTTTTGTTATTTTTTGTCGTTTTTGTCCCTTTTTGTCGGTTTTGTCATTTTGTCGGTTTTTGTCATTTTTTCGGTTTTTTTCGTTTTTTGTCAATTTTTATCGTTTTTGGTCCTTTTTTGGGTATTTTTTGTTTTTGGCTTTTTTTTGTCCTTTTTTTGTTGTTTTTGGTCTTTTTTTGTTATTTTTTTTGTTTTTGACATTTTTATCCCTTTTTTTTTCGCTTTTTGATCTATTTTATATATTTTTTTGTTTTCTTCTTTTTGTCGCTTTTTTCTTTTTGGTCATTTTTTTGCTTCTTGGTCGTTTTTATCGATTTTTATCAGTTTTTTGCCTTTTTGTTTGTTATTTTTGTCGTTTTGGTCTTTTTTTGTTATTTTTGACATTTTAATCGTTTTTTGTTATTTTTGACATTTTTATCGTTTTTTTTGTTGTTTTTGACATTTTTATCGTTTTGTCATTTTTTCGCTTTTTATCCTTTTTGTAGTTTTTTTGGGTTTTTCCACCTTTTTTTGTCCTTTTTTATTGTTTTTGTCGCTTGTCCCTTTTTTAATCATTTTTGTCGTTTTTTGTTTTATATCATTTTGTTGTTTTTGTTTTTTGTCGATTTCTGCCGTTTTTGTTGTTTTTGTCGTTTTTTGTCGTTTTTGGTCTTTTGTTTTTTTTTCAGTTTTTCATTTTTTCAATTTTAAAATTTTTTTGGTCACTTTTTGTCTTTTTTGTCGTTTAATTTGATATATATATATATATATATATATATATATATATATATATATATATATATATATATATATATATATATATATATATAAGAGTGCTCTAGAACCAACCGGCTAATTTTGTATTATGAGACTAACTTATGTTATACACGTTGGATTGGAATTGCATGATTGATATTAATCACTTTAAAATGTGGTGGGGTCTACACCTTTTAATCTCAACCACTAAATTCCAATCCAATCCGTAAAACATAGGGTGGTTCTATATTACAAAACCAGCCGACTAGTTTTGGAGCCTTTCTATATATTAGGAGTGCTCTAGAACCGACTGGCTGGTTTTGTATTATGAGACTAACATATGTTATACACGTTGGAATAGAATTGCATGGTTGAGATTAAATGACTTAAAAATGTGGTAGGGTCTACACATTTTAATCTTAACCACTAAATTTCAATCCAATCCGTAAAACATAGGGTGATTCTATAATACAAAACCAGCCGGCCGGTTTTGGAGCATTTCTTTATATTAGGAGTGATCTAGAACCAACCGGCTGATTTTGTATTATAAGATTAACCTATGTTATACACGTTGGATTGAAATTGCATGGTTGAGATTAGATGACTTTAAAGGATGGTGGGGTCTACACATTTTAATCTTAACCACTAAATTCTAATCCAATCCGTAAAACATATGGTGGTTTTATAATACAAAACCAGTCGGCTGGTTTTGGAGCATTTATATTATATATATATATATATATATATATATATATATATATATATATATATATATATATATATATATATATCACTCCTAATATATATATATATATATATATATATTTTTTTTTGGAATATATATATATATATATATATATATATATATATATATATATATATATATATATTTAGGAGTGCTATATATTTAGGAGTGCTATATATATATATATATATATATATATATATATATATATATATATATATATATATATATATATAATATATATATATATATATATATATATATATATATATATATATATATATATATATATATAGCACTCCTAATATAAAAATAAAATAATATATATATATATATATATATATATATATATAAATGCTCCAAAACCAGCTGGCTAGTTTTGTAATATAGAACCACCCTATGTTTTACGGATTGGATTGGAATTTAGTGGTTGAGATTAAAAGGTGTAGATCCCATCACCTTTTTAAGTCATTTAATCTCAACCATGCAATTCCAATCCAACGTGTATAACATATGTTAGTCTCATAATACAAAACCAGCCGGTTGGTTCTAGAGCACTCATATATATATATATATATATATATATATATATATATATATATATATATATATATATATATATATATATATATATATATATATATTCTACTATATAATTAGGTTTCAAAACGGCTCAAAAGTGAGCAGTCTAAGTCGTATGTATATCATGGTCCATTTTATTTAAAAAAATAAATTATGTAAAAAATTTAAATTTGTTATATACATTCAACATGGAAAATCGAACTCAACCAAACAAGAAAAATACCTTCCACCTTAACCACATGGCCCATTTTATCATACGTTATTATACGTGCAAAGCACGTGCATTTACTAGTATATATATATATATATATATATATATATATATATATATATATATATATATATATATATATATATAGAGAGAGAGAGAGAGAGAGATGGAGAGAGAGAGCGCCAATGACCGCTAGTATAGTGTTAATGGTGAGGTATGCAGCTCAAGTCGTCAGGAGATCGATTTCCGGTGGAAGCGTTCGACACAATTACCATTTCCAATATACATGTATATAATGTGGCTAGGATAAGAAATTCAAGACAATCCACTCTGTATGTCCATAACTTCACCCGATTATTCTCAAACAAACGTTTTCAAACAGGCCTTTTCTTTTTCCAAATGCCTACAATCTCTTGATATTTAAGAAGGTTTTTTCTAAGGGCACTACCAAATTTACTTGGGGGCAGCCCAATTTTTTTTTGCAAATATTACAAGTTTGCCATCAATTTTTTTTACTTGGGGGCAGCCCAACAATAGGTATAAAAGATAACTTTTCTAATTTTTTTCTCTCTCCCTCCCTCTACCCTTTTCCTCATTCCCTCAACTCTTTTCTTCTCTCCTACTTCTTTCTTCTCTCCCAACATTTCTAGGTCATAGAATTAAGCCCTAGTCCAAAAAATTTACCAAATTTTTCTTCCTTTTCTTTTCGAGAATTATCCCCAAAAAATTCTCCTATCTCAATCATGTTTGGCACAAATTTTTTCCCAAATTTCAATCAGCTACCAAAAAATGTTTCCACTCATACTCAAAATCAGAAAAGATAAACATAAATATTAGGTTTAGAATCATTATAGGGTTCATGAATGAATTTTTCGAACATGGTAATTCTCACATATTTCTTGAAACCCTAACCCTAGAACACGACAAATCGTTGTGGTCGTTCGGCTGCTACAGTTTCAAATAGGACTGCAAGGAGCCTGGCAGTCCTACATTAGTGTAGGACTGCCAGGGTGCTGGCAGTCCTAATTGAAATTCTCTGTTAGGAGAGTTTTAAATACAAACTCTCCTCACAGAGAGTTTAAATTAGGACTGCCACACCCCTGGCAGTCCTACACTAAAGTAGGACTGCCACACCCCTGACAGTCCTACACTAAAGGAGGACTGTCAGGGTGCTAGCAGTCCTAATTGAAACTTGCCATTCTCCGTATAATTTAGCACGGAGAATGGCTATCTGACCCAGTATTAGGACTGCCACCCCTGGCAGTCCTACATGGAAATAGGACTGCCAGGGTGCTGGCAGTCCTAATTGAAACTTACTGTTACAACAAGTATCAATTAGGACTGTCAGCACCCTGGCAGTCCTATTTGTAAGTCATTGAATTAATATTTGTTTGCGATTCTAAAATTTCGACAAAAAGTGCTAAAACGGAGGTCCAAACATCATTTTTTTGCGATTCTAAAATTTCGGAAGGCCGTCTAACGGTGAAGCGGTTAATCTCAGCCTCCTCAAAGATACGATCATTTTGCGACAAATCGGACCTCGTTTCGACCTCCCAGTCAAAAGTTATGGCCCTCCAAAGTTTCAACTGACCATAAAATGCCAAGAATGACCATTCTCCGTCTTAATTTACACGGAGAATGGCTATTCCTAGTATTAAAACGTAGGTGAATGACCATTCTTCGTGTTAATTTACACGGGAAGAATGACCATTCTCCGTGCTAAATTACAGAGACTTACAAATAGGACTGTCACCCCCTGGCAGTCCTACATTGAATTAGGACTGCCAGGGTGCTGGCAGTCCTAATTCAATGTAGGACTGCTAGGGGGTGGCAGTCCTGATACTGGATCAGATAGCCATTCTCCGTGCTAAATTACACGGATAATGGCCATTCTACGTGCTAAATTACACGGAGAATGGCCATTCTCCGTGCTAAATTAAGAGTTTTCAGTTGAGGAGCTCCTCACAGAGTTTGATAAGTAGTACTGCCACCTCCCTGGCAGTCCTATACTGAAGTAGGACTACCAGGGTGCTGGCAGTTCTAACTCAAACTTGCTGTTGCAGCAAGTTTCAGCCAGGACTGCCAGCACCCTGGCAGTCCTACTTTAGTGTAGGACTGCCATGGGACTGGCAGTCCTACTTATCATACTCTGTAAAAGAGTTTTCAGTTGAGGAGCTCCTCACAGAGTTTGATAAGTAGGACTGCCACCCCCCAGGCAGTCCTATACTGAAGTAGGACTGCCAGCACCCTGGCAGTCCTACTTTAGTGTAGAACTGCCAAGTGGGTGGCAGTCCTGATACTGATACTCTGTACATAAAAAACAACAATTCATCACAAGTACATAAACAACAATAATTCATCACAACTACATAAATATTCCACATCCAACTTAAGATTCATCACAATAATTCATCACAATAATCCAACTACAATAATTCATCCCAATAATTCATCACAACTACAATAATTCATCACAACTACTTAAGTTTCAAACATTTCACATCCAAATTAAGTTTCAAACAAGTACATAACTATTCCACATCCAACTTAAGTTTGAAACAAGAAAAATATCCAGATCCAACTATATATCATGCCGGGCCTTTGAACGAGACTCCCTATTGTTCATGAAGGGGAAGTCGACCACGTCGTCGATGCGATCAAGCTTGTTGGCGACCGCGACACTAGTTTCACTTTGGCAACCTCTCCGAGCTTCGGACGCCGGTTCGAAAATTGTTATCGGACGCTCGAGAGGAGGTCCCGCACGTTCCTTCCGCTTTGACGCGGTGGACCGTATTCTTTTGTTAGCGGCCGGTGGACTGCATGACAACATACAGTTATTAAATAATAGAAACAACATGCATTACCCAGCCCCATATGTCATAACAGTAGGACTGCCAGGTCTGTGGCAGTCCTAATGAAAATCAGGACTGCTACAGCCTGGCAGTCCTAATTTTCAGTAGGACTGCCACAGGCCTGGCAGTCCTACTGTTATGAGACCCGAACTGCTACAATGACATGCTAGTTTGTCGTGTTCTAGGGTTAGGGTTTCAACATAAAATGTGGGTTTCTTGTGTTCGAAAATTAGGGAAGAGAATGTGAAAGAGATTCTAAACCTATTTTATCAAAACTTTTTCAAGAATTAAAAATATTCTAGGGTTTCGAATAGAATGTACAAAATTCTCGAATAAATTAGGGAAGAACGTACCTGGATTCCGGTTGCTTGAACTTGCGTGTCATCTCTTCGAGAAGGTTGTGGAAGAAATCTTGGTGGAGGAATTGGGAGTGGAGTGGTGGAGAAGAAGAAATTAGGGTTTTAGGAGAGGGAGAGAGCTCTTCTTTTCTTCTTGAGGAGAGAGAGTGTAGAAAGAAAATGAAAATGAAAATGAAAGTGAAATGAAGGGTTTGGGGGGTTGGGCTGCCCCCTAGCAAATTTTGGGTGCCCCCTAGCAAATTTTCCACCTTCTTGGGCTGCCCCCAAGTAAGTGATGCCCCTTAGCAATTTTGGTAGTGCCCTTAGAAAAAACCTTTAAGAATCAGTTCATTTGCCACTGCATATGAGAAACTTCTTTACATTTGCAAATGTATCACTGAGATCGATTCTTGTAGTCTGCTTTCTGAAAAGGCACCAGTTACCTTCATCTATTATGACCAAACTAGATGGCAGAGTTCCTTCAGATGGTCAGCTGAGCTTTATATGAAAAGCTAATGAAGGAGCTCAAATTTGACATTATAGTCAATTTGACATTTTGCATTACATAATGACGTTCAAATCCACTATTTACTCAACAGGAATTTAGTAAAGATAGCTCATCTCATCATCATATATATAATCTATATGTTTAATTACAAACAAAAAGAGACCATTTGTGTTCGAATTTATGGTTGACTTCAAAAAACAATAACAAAAGACAGTATTCACAGCAAAATGTTGGCCAAGAGCACAACTAGAAATGGGCGCCAGTCTGGACATCCTGAGCTTCTGTATGCTTGACAAACCGACCCTTCACTCGTTTCCTAGTGTCAGCTCTTGCTTTTCTTGATTCGTAGCGAATGTGCTTGTCGTACCTGGATACGGTTCACAGACGATCGAGTTAGACATGTATAACAGAAAAAGAATGGATCAAGAAAGAAATTAATTATGAGAAGTTGATAGGTAGTCCATGCCTGCGATTTTTCCTCTTCTCTTTGTAGCGTAACATGGCATTGCCCCTGTTCTGGGCCAGGAGTTCACTGTCGACTTTCTTGACTGCCCTCACCATCTCGTTTCCGAAGGAGATTTCGTTAGCGCTGCCAGGCACAGGATCATGAGAACACAGGGACCTAATGACTGCCGACTCAGCAGGTGTCAGTCCGACAGCTGCTGAACTGCTATGATTACTGTTCCATTTCCCAGTCAGACTAACTGCACCAAACTGGCGAGGAAATATAAGAGATATCAGCTTCCTGACTAACGGTTTTATGAAAATCAATTAATTATATCTAGGGGTTGGCTACTTAATTAATATGCAGTTGCTTCTTGGTTTTAATCATCAAAATCTAGATTGATATAATGAAAACCTGAATATTTTGCAGATGATGCTCATTGTGTTTCCTATTACCTATATAGTATAACAAGAAAAGGCAGAAATGATGGGGAAACATAATAATATTAGGGTTATTTAGTATTAGGGTCTCATATAATATGTGATATTAGGGTTTGGATCTCCAAATTGTCCGGCATTAGAGTTTGGGTCTCATTTTTACTGTTCATGTTACCAATTTTGTGAAGACCCAAACTCTAATGCCGGACAATTTAGAGACTCAAACCTTAATATCAAATATTATATGAGACCCTATTACTAAATAACCCTATTTGCATCTGGTATTTAAATCATCAATTTTGCTTTCCTCACAAATATTTACATTAAAAAGAGTGCCCATAAAGAAAAGGGTAAAAAGAGTGTCTTAGTGCTAAGAGGCTCCCGCTTACAGAAGGGTCTGGGGCGGGTCAAGATGTATGCAACCTTACCCCCATGTACATGGAGAGATTGTTTCCGTGACTACTCGAACATGCATCCTCTAGGATGGCAAGTAGCAAGCCTTACTGTCAAGCCAGACACGACGCCCTCAGAGAAAGAAAAGGGTGCATAACTTATTAAGAGATGAAATCTGTCAAGAAAAAAACAAGCATTGGCGCTCTTTAAGATATAACAACTCACTGAGTCTAACCCAAACCCATTGTAAATAGAATCTAAATTTGAAGTTGAATGCCCATGGTAATCTTGTATGGATCACCAAACCCTTGAACATTTCGTACTGCCTAGAGTTTTGGTGAATACAGGCCAGATCTAGGGTCTATATATTGATCGTTCGACACTAATGCTGACTGCTACATCTATATATATGTATGACAATCCAGGACAGACGAATTGAGATAAATGAGGGCTTGCCATAGATAAGAGACACTTGCCGACAAAGCACATATGACATCAACTGGTTACTAAATACTTGAACTTGTCAAATTTTAGAACATATTAATCAAAGGTTGCTAATGCTAGTTCTGCACTAACAAGTTCAAGCTACAACATATTAGGAACATCTTTCCTTGGATTGTTTTTCCTCCCAAAGCACAAAAGAAAGAGAAACTTCAAATTGTAGAAAATAAGTTCTACATTTAAATAATTAGTAGCCATCGTTAAAAGACATGTAACTTACATTCTGAGATGTTAAAAGACATGTAACTTACATTCTGAGATGATATGTGATGAATGGTAGTAGACAGGACATCCTCACTTGCAGATGGGCAGCTAGAGTCGTACATGTCTTCTAAGACTTTGGTAGTTGAAAAGGAGTTTTCCTTAAGAAGATTACTGTAAGTCTTGATTGTAAAGCCTGAAGTGTTTATGCCATATCCAATATCGAATTGAGAAGATTCATGGTCCCCTGACCTTCCTAGATTAAAATCCCATATCTGCAAAAGCAGCAAGTAAGTAATCGAAAGTTTGTGATAAATATGAGCTAAAGGTTACAATAAATATGAAAAAGAAAAACAGCACAGCGATGAAAACGCTGGGGAGGATGTAATAATGACAACAGAGGAGTTTTACACATACTGATACCAAAATATCCAAGAAAGGGTTATGTACACTAGAAAACGTGAAGTTCAGAACCGATAAACAACAAAAAAGAGAGTAACTGTTAGGAAATTGTCTAATAAGTAGGAAGCACCTTATGATATATTTTGCATCCCTTGATATTTACGAAGGGCAATTTACATTACCTATCCCTATGTTTTACACTTATTATAGAAACTACTCATACTTTGAAACTAATTACACGGACCACCCCTATAGTTTATATTTTCTATAGAAATTTATAACACTGACCACCCATATGTTTTATCTATAATATAAAGCACAGTGGGTTTTTGGTCCGACCCATGTGCTTTGGTTCAACGATGATGAAAGGACTAAATTGTCCCTCTCTCTATAAGAGAGGAGGAGGTCCCATGTTGGGTGGGGAGCAACCGGTTGTTCCAACGGCACCCTGTCTCCAGCTCCTCTTGCACCGCCGCCTCCGCTCCATCCTCGCCCACGCCGTCGTCGCCGGCCTCTTCCGCAACCCTTTCGTCGCAAGCAGCCTCCTCCACCGCGCCGCCGACGTCGACCCTTCCTTCGCCGCCTCCCTCTTCTCCGCCATGACCAACCCCAACCCCTTTTCCTTCAACACCGCCATCGCCATCTCCGCCGCCCCCACTCTCCATCCTACTCCCAAATGCTCCGCCGTCGCGTCCCTCCCGACTCCCACATCTTCTCTTCCTTGCTCAACACCACTACCGCCACCGCTGCCACCAGGTCGCTCCATGCACACGCTCTCCTCCTCGGAATCCGGCCCGACTCCTTCGTGAAGACCGTCCTGCTCACCGCCTACTCCCGACGCGGCTCCGCCGACCACGCCCTGCGGATGTTCGACGGAATGCTGCACAGGGACGTCGTCTCCTGGACCGCCGCTGTCTCGGGCCTCGCCACCCTCGGACGCCCCGCGACGGCCCTGCGCGTCTTCGCATCCATGAGGCCCCACGCCGCCCCGAACGCCGCCACCGTGGTCTTTACCGTGTCCGCCTCCGCCGGGCTCGGGTCCCTGGCGCTGGCCCGGTGCCTGCACGCCTACGTCGAGAAGGCCGGGTTCGGAGGCCGTGTCTCCGTCCGGAACTCCCTAGCGCTGGCCCAGTGCCTGCACGCCTACGTCGAGAAGGCCGGGTTCGTGTCCGTGGCATTATGGCACGGGTTATCCACTAGTAGAAGTTATAAAGCAGAGGGGTGGTCAGTGCAATTATTTTCGAAATAGGGGGAGTCCCTGTAGTACTCTCATGAAAGGGGGGGGGGGGGGGGAGGTGGGGTAAGTGTATTTATTTCATTTACAGATAACCATTATGGTATCTGTTCGAACTGTTGCATTTAGCAATTACTTCAGAGGCACCAGTCGCAAGATCATCTACGCTTAGTGTAGCCTAAGATGTGAATCTTACATCCTGAAAACAATATGAAAAGGGCCTAGTCGGATAATAACAAAATTGAGGCAAGGAAATAAAAACAGGCCAAAACAAAGATCAATATTAAAGCCTTTTCACATTAGCTACAAAACTTATTATTCAGCCTTGTCATATTCTTTCACTCTAAACAACACTGACTGGATATTATGTACTAATTGCTTCTCAACATCAGCACATTGTAAACTTAATAATCAGGGATAACAGGTTAGAGAAGCATGTGCTCATCAGGAAGAAGGAAAGGTTCACATTCCAGGATGATAACTTGGTAATGTAGCACAAAAAACAAAGGAAAAGGAAATATGCTAAATCATTTGGAGGTCTAAAGTTCAGTTTCTGAGTTGAAAATTAGTTAAGTTAATGTTTCATGAATGAAACTAAGAACTCAATAAATCAACTATAATGTGTTTGGTACTTTGGTTCCCAACCTGAGCAGAATGATCATTGTTGGGCCCACAATCCCACACGAATTCCTCATCTTCTTCGATCCTATCCCCCTGTCCCTTGAAATCAACACACTTAGCCGGTGTCGTCATCATAAGCAAGGAGGTGAACGGCATATAATCAACAATTTGATGCTCATTTTCCTGGCCAACTGCAACACTGACACTCCTACATGGGCTCTTGGGGTTAAGATCTGTTGGAACCGGTGATCCCCTTCCCATATGTGATGGCAAGTCTGCAACTGAGAGAGAATCGCGACTCGCCAATTCAATCAGTTGATCCAACAATGAACTGCACTTTTGCTGCTTAGTTTCAGCACAGGGAACATAGAGATCCTGAAAAAAAAAAAAAGTAGAGAAAAAGGTTACAGTATTAACATATAATTTTGCGAAGTACTGATGATACTGAAAAATTATGTGAAAACTCTAAAAATTGTAGAGAAAATGAATTGTCAAACTTATGGCCAGTTTAGATTGCAGTTACGTTTCTTCCGGAACTCCATTTGTGCAAAATGAAAGGAGCGGGTCAAACGACTTCCATTTTGAATTGGCGCTTCTTCCAAATATTCCATTAATTTTGGAACTCAAATGGGCATTTCTGAAACGCTAGCTTAATAAGTGTTCCACAAACAAATGGCATCCTCCCGGCACACACATTTTTCAATCGGGACACACTCCAAAATACACTAGGCACCAAAAACAATGCTTTGTCCTTGCCATTGTGTTACAACATGTCGTGTGCAATAAAACCTGGCATTACGCACGAGACTTTGTACACGCTGCATTGCATGCCTTTCGGGACCACTGCCCCCACTCGATCCACTGATCTTCCGCCACCTAGCTAGGGTCTCATGTCTCTCCCCGGTAACCACATGCGTCACTCGAGTTCGACCAATCATGCTAATTTATATGGGAAAAAAGAAGTAAGAAAATCCTTTTTTTTTCCTCCACAATTGCTAGTGTACATTGATTGATTAACAAGTGAACTAATGTTAACAGATGGTACAATTTGCATAAAGATCACATTTTTAATCCAGCAATATGAGAAAAATCACCTGGCAAACGGGATCGGCATCGAGGAACGACTCCAGATTGCTCCAGTCGGTTTCGGGATCGGGTTCGGATCCGGGGCTCCCGGACCCGGAATTGGGCTTGGCGGTCGGGTCGAGATCCACCCCCCACGCGGCCGCGAGGGCGAAGGCAGAGGGGCATCCGGAGAACCCCTCGATGGCGGATCGGGCATGGGCCGGGTCGGATCCGGACCCGGCGTCGCGGGCGTGGGCGTCGAAGTCGCAGTCGGAGCAGAGGGAGAGGGCGTCGGTGGAGCACCTGGCGGTGGCGGGCTGGGCCCCGCAGCCGTCGCACACGCGCGAGCGCACGTGCTTGAGGGAGAGCGCGTTGGCGGAGTGCACGAGCCGGTCGCACACCAGGCAGAGCCTTGCGGAGTCGGCGCGGCAGATCACCACCGCCGCCGACAACCTGCAGTACTCGCACGGGGTTCCAGAAGCTCCCGCCATTCCTCTTCCAGAAACCCCTAATAGCCCTAAATTAAAAAAAAAATGATTCTTTCTTACGAAAAATTGCTTCTTTCTTACGAAATTGGAAGAAAATTGATTCTTTGTTTCAAATTGGGAGATCTAGCTGATAATGATATATAAGAGAACAGTTCCTCCTCAGCCGAAATTCTCGCTCTCTTAAGAATTCTGCTAATTTCTCTCTCTATAATTCTATAGAGAAAATAGCAGCACATGCTGAAGAACCAGAGCATGGACGGAGAGAGTGAAAGAGTCGGCGTCCGCATGGAAATTTGTGTACGGGTGCGGTTTACAGCCGTTGGTTAATGGATCGAGGGTGGGATGTCGGGGAGGTTCGGTGCGAGGAGTCGCATGGGGAGGGTGCGTCTGTCGGCTTGAAGGGCACAGGTGGCGAAAATATCAAGCGCTTTTCTGCTGACCTGGCTTGTGTCCCATTACGACTTTTACGAGCACCCGGTTCACTGTTATCCTGGGAGGACCAGGTTTCATGGCCCATCTGCCAGTGTTGGGTTGCATATGGGTGTGATATTATTTTGGTGTATGTAATGTGCTTGTGTAAGCGAGCGGGTTCTGTGCCGTACTTACAGTAACACGTGCTGAAATTAACTAACAGTACATATAACAAAAGAGTGCTGCTAGTAGCACTACTAGAATAATATCATTCGACACTTCTCTTTAATTTTTTAACGTTCAAATTTTAAATTTGTTCATGCATTAACATTATTGACATTCCTAAAATGTTATCCTACACTCCTCCCTCCGTACATACACAAATTAATGTCATATTTAATACGGGAATAGATTTAGAATTCGAATATTAAAAAAATTAAAAAAGAGTGTTGAATGACATTTTAG
This sequence comes from Iris pallida, assembly GCA_029216955.1. Taxonomy (NCBI): domain Eukaryota; kingdom Viridiplantae; phylum Streptophyta; class Magnoliopsida; order Asparagales; family Iridaceae; genus Iris; species Iris pallida. The sequence goes on from JANAVB010004797.1 coordinate 14,287,479, forward strand.
GAGTGCTAATAGCAGCACCCTAACAAAATGTGTTTATTGGCACGGGCTTGTTGAATTGTGATTCCCTTACCTACCCTTTTCTCTAATTAATGTGTTGTCACTTTTTTTATCTTGAATTTATAATCATGAGGCTTGAAAACTAATCAAAATAAGTCGCATATATATATATATATATACTAGTCATAACCCGTGCCCATAGGGCATGGTTCATTTAAGGTATTCCCCCTCAAAATCTTGGACCCCCAATTTTAAACGAACAATAATAATTTTGAGGCCCCCATCAAAATATTAAATCCCAACCACTGCTGAATGTGAATTTTATTTGGATTTCCCATAAAACTCCACTCTCAATAATGCTCATCCACAACCGTTATGAGGCCCCCATCAAAATATTAAATCCCAACCATCAAAATATTAAATCCCCATCTTTGGATTCCCCATAAAATCCCACTCCCAATAATGCTCTTCCCCATAAAACCCCACTCCCAATAATGCTCTTCCCCATAAAACCCCACAACCGTTGATTCACCAAGATTAAATCCCAACCACTCTTTATCTTGGCACAGTCAGCCCTAGGATTCAAAAACCTTTGTGTTTTGTATAAGATATATATATATATATATATATATATATATATATATATATATATATATATATATATATATATATATATATATTTTTTTTTTTTTTTTTTTGAGGACTATCAGTACAATGACGACCAGATTATCAGGGAGGTCACCAGGCAGTGCCAGAAGATCAGGTCCTGCTGCTCTCACGAGCAGAATAGTTTTTGGGTTTCTTTTCTCTCCTAATCTTCGGTTTTCTGGTTTTGCTGGTATACTTGTATAGGCGTCGGCATTTTGTGCCTAGGGGTATACTTGTACAGGCTTCGGCATTTTGTGTCTTACTGGAATAAAATAGAGTTTTCTGCCAATATATATATAAAACAATGAATAATTGTGGCGAACTCGTCTCCACTTGGGCTCGAACTCTAACCACTTGGACCACATGGATCTCTCTTAACTACTAGGCTAGAGGTCATTTGCATATATATATGGGACGTATCAAAAGATCCGTCTCCGAGCCCTGCGGGAGCCACCTCCCCCCCTCTCCACCCCCGTGCACAGTTGGATCGAGCGGGTCGCGTGGGGCACACGCGTCCGCTCGATCCAACGGTAGAGAGGGACGGGGCTTTCGATCCGATCCGCTATATATATATATATATATATATATATATATATATATATATATATATATATATATATATATATATATATATATATAATATTTTTTTGAAGCAATGGGTAATTGTGGCGAACTCGCCTCCACTGGGGCTCGTACACCAACCACTTGGGCCGCATGCATCTCTCTTAACCACTAGACTAGAGGTCATTTGCGCTCTCTCTCTCTCTCTCTCTATATATATATATATATATTTTTATATATATATATATATATATATATATATATATATATATATATATATATATATATATATATATATATATATATATATATTTGCTCTCTCTCTCTATATATACTATATATATATATATATATAGTATTTTCTTTTCTTTCTTTTTTTCCTTTCTTCAGATGAGGCTTCGATCCATCATTATTCACACACAATCCATCATTATTCTCACACACACACACACACACACACACACACACACACACATATATATATATGCATATATATATATATATATTTATTTGAAGCAATGGGTAATATATATATATATATATATATATATATATATATATATATATATATATATATATTTCCAGCACGTGCGGGCTCAGTTAAATTGTGTGTCCCCCACACACGATTTTTAGCCGGTCGTCGTATCATTTTAGACTCTTCATGCGGATCTTGTCCGATTGGCATTGTCATCATCGCCCCACACGCACACCCCGTGCACTCCGTACGCTCCAGAGCTCCACGAGACGGCCATGACGTCTTTCGACGTTCGTAACTCAATGCCTCGCTTTGCCCACGACGTCGAAGGCGTCCCTGACGTCTTCACGACGCCTATGACAACCGATGCCGTCCAACCATCCTCTCTATGCGCACGACGCCTGTACGACGTCTTCTCGACGCCCTTATGGCACCGCACGATGGGCCGCATGGCCGGCCGTCGTTTATACCCGTAGCAGAATGGTGCCGGTCCTCGACCGCCCTTACGGCACCCTATCAGTTGAGTTTTCATGAATGGACGTCCCATTCTGGTCCACGCTAGCTCAGATCTTAGCCATTTTTCGTTATATATATATATATATATATATATATATATATATATATATATATATATATATTGTTGGTGCTTTATTTATATGGAGAGAGCTTGCTCTCAACATGCCTTGTAAAATTTTAGTCCCACATTGGAAAAGCACCATGAGTTATCTCAACATATATACTTGGGTGTGTTGTTGAGAGATGCACATGGGGTGGTGACCCTAAGGAGAGAACCATGTGGGTGATTTTACTAGGAGGTAAGAATAAGGCTCCAAGGATTAAGCATTAATGCTTTTGTCATTCTCTTGGATTAATTCCACTTGGAGCTAAGCCCCAAAGGGGCTTAGCGACTCGGACTCGGACTCGGACTCGGGCTCGGGCTCATGGGCTCATGAGGCGTAATGTGGCATTTTGTTGGCGCACTTTGCACTTAGCACGTCAGCAGTCATGCGGTCTTATGCGGCATGCGGCTCATATGCGGCCTCATGCGGCCATACGGTTCATGCGGTCTATGCGGCTCATGCGGCTCATGCGGTCCATGCGGTCCATGCGGCTCATGCGGCACATGCGATCCATGCGGCCCAAGCGGTCCGTGCGGCCAGGCTGCTGCTGCTGCTGCCGCATGGAGGGCTACGCTGACTGTGCAGATTTCAAATCGGTTATGGAAAGGGTGAATCAATGCGATTAATTCAGATCCTATCTTTGTGGGATTTGAATTAATTTCGTTACTATCTTTATGGGATTTGAATTAATTCAGTTCCTATCTTTGTGGGATTAGAATTAATTCGTTGCTATCTTTTTGTGATTTGATTCAATCTTTCTATAACTGAAGAGGCGGCTAGGGTTTCCACCCTCTCTCTATATATACTCTCTTCTAGCCTCCTTTGTGGGGACTACGAAAATACAAGTCAGAAAAGGAGAAAGAGAGAGAGAGAGAGCTGCTGCCGCCATTGTAAGTCCATCCGAGGAGTCAGAACAGAGGTAACATCGAGCGTTCCACAAGTTATTCAACTTGCTGGTTCCTGGAAGCAGATCGTGTGGAGCGAATCTTACTTTGAGCAACGGTGTTTTGACACCCCAGCATTGTTCTTCTTCTCATCTCTCTCTAGTTTTATTGTAACTCGTTCTGTCCCAATTGCAACACGTTTGCAAGGAAGAACGAGAGATCTTCTCTTCTCTTTTTCCCTCCTTCAGATTATAATTTGGCTATTTGATTTTTTATACCATCGTAGATCTTGAGTTTGCTCTCTGCAAAGTTTTGTGGGACATCTCAGATCTCGATTGCATCTGTTTTTCCATCTTTGATCAAGCCCCGGGACTAACAATCTCAAAGCAAGATCCGTATAGATGGAAAACATTAATGCTTCGCTCCTCCAATCGGACTTCTGCAAGTTGGAAAAGTTCGATGGAGAGCATTATCAAGTCTGGAAGAGAAAGGTTTACCTAACTCTTCAACTGAAAGACGTTGATCATGTTCTGTTGGAGGAAGAACCCTCTGTTCCAGACACTGGATCTACTGCCACCATCAACGCGGCTACCAAACTCCAGGCCAAGTGGAGAAAGAAAAATAGCATCTGCAGGCTTCTCATCCTGAATGCTATGGAGGACTCTCTGGCAGAATCCTACTCAAAGAAGGAACTTGCCAGAGACATATGGGAGTCTGTGGAAAATCTGTATGAAGAAGACAAGAACAGGAGCAAAATATTTGTGGTTGAGAAATATCACAAATTGCTCTTTGAGGACGAAAAGTCCATGCTGCCACAGGTGAAGGAATTTCTGAAGCTGCGTCAGAAACTGGAAGACGAAGAGATGCCCCTTCCTGATAAGTTTGTCGTCGGAGGGATCGTCTCAAAACTTCCTGCTGGATGGAGTACCTTCTATGCAAGGATGCACAGAAAGAAGCTAGACATTAGCTTGGGAGATCTACTTCAAGAGATCCATGTTGAGGACGAGATGCGTTCTCAACAGAAGGTGGACACTCTGTCCAAACAGTTGGCTAAAGCCAATCTTGTGCAAACGAGAGATTCCAAGGGGAAGCAGGCGGCTTCTCATCCCAAGAAGAAGGACTTCACTAATCTGAAAGTGAAGGGTCCTTCATTCAAGCAACAGAAGACTAAGTCCCACGTGACTTGTTACAATTGTGGCAAGAAAGGCCACTACAAGAGTGAATGCAGATCTAAGCCTAAACAATCAGAGAAAGGTGAGCCTAATAAGGTTTCATTGGTTTCTAACATTGTTGCTATGATCGGACAAGTCACAACTGTGGGGGTTGACTCTGACTGGTGGATAGACACTAGTGCGACTTGCCATGTCTGTTCTGACAAGGAATGGTTCGTCACGTACCAGCCGACATCTGAGAAAGTTGTCATAGCGAACCAGGCCCAAGCTGAAGTATTGGGGATTGGGACTGTGGAGCTGAAACTCACTTCTGGGAACACTCTGACGCTTCAAGGAGTGAAGCATGTTCCTGCGATTGCCAAGAACCTAATCTCTGGGAGCCTGCTCTGCAACGCAGGCTTGAGGATGGACATCAACGCTGGTCAGATGGTTATGTCCAAGAAAGGAACATACTTTGAAAAGGCTTATCAAACCAAAGGAATGTTTAAAATTCAGCTTGTCAACCAGTTTGATGACATTAATACAGTTGCATTTTCTGATTATTCTCTTGAGTTGTGGCATAAGAGACTAGGACATGTTCATAGTAAAAGAATCAACAAAATGTCTAGTCTAGGACTTATCTCCAAATGTGGGGGTAAGGTGGAGAAGTGTGAAGTGTGTGCTCAGACGAAGATCACAAGGAAACCCTTTCATCGGGTCAATCGAAGCACAGATCTTCTGGAGTTGGTGCACTCCGATATCTGTGACTTCAAACATTTCTCCACGAAGGCCGGGATGAAGTATTTCATAACCTTCATCGACGACTTCTCAAAATACGCGTTCGTCTACTTGCTCAAGTCCAAAGACGAAGCTTTCGAGAAGTTCAGAGAGTTCAGGGCCGAGGCTGAACGGCAGACTGGACAACAACTCAAGAGGCTGAGAAGTGATCGAGGTGGAGAGTACAGGTCTCATGAATTCGCATCGTTCTGCAAAGAATATGGAATCATATGCGAGACTACTGCTCCATATTCTCCTCAATCCAACGGAGTAGCAAAGAGAAAGAACCGGACATTAACAGAAATGATGAATTCCATGCTGCTCACTGCAGGTCTTCCAAAATGCTACTGGGGAGAAGCTGCATTAACGGCCACTTTCATTCTGAATAGAGTGCCATATGCAACTTCGGACGTAACTCCTCATGAACTCTGGTTCAAAGTCAGACCCAACTTAAATGTCATTCGAGTGTGGGGGTGTCTGGTGTATGTGAAGCTTCCAGATCTGAAGATTCAGAAGCTGGGGACAAGGACTACGAAGGCTATCTTCTTGGGGTATGCCGAGAAGAGTGATGCTCGGAGATTTCTTGATATTGAATCAAATCATATTATCGAATCTCGCGATGCTGAATACTTTGAAGACAAGTTCGCAAAAGACAAAAACATTGTTCTTTCGGACATTCCGGAAAATGATGTAGGTACTAATGAGACTGAAATCTCATACGAGCCAGTAGTCCAAGAAGAAGCTGTTGTTGATGAAACAACTCTTGCACCAGAACTCGCCGAGCCGTCAGCTAAGCGAGCGAGGAGACCGAAAGATTTCGGAGATGACTTTGTCACCTATCATGTGGAAGCAGATCCGCTTACCTATGATGAGGCGATGAAGACCAGAGATACTATCTTCTGGAAGGAAGCAGTGAATGACGAGTTTGACTCTATCACCTCCAATAACACATGGGTGTTGGTAGATCTACCTGAAGGAGAAAAGCCTATTGGATGTAAATGGATCTTCAAGAAGAAGATGAAGGCAGATGGAACTATTGACAAGTTCAAGGCCAGGCTGGTCGCCAAGGGATTTTCTCAGAAACAGGGGATAGACTACTTCGACACGTACGCTCCAGTAGCTCGGATGACCACCATCAGGATGTTAATCGCTCTAGCAGCTATACATAAGTTGGTGATACATCAGATGGATGTAAAGACAGCGTTCCTGAATGGGGAGCTGACCGAAGAGATTTACATGCAACAGCCAGATAGATTTGTCGTCAAAGGTCTTGAAGACAAAGTCTGCAAGTTGGTAAAATCATTATATGGTTTGAAGCAAGCTCCCAAGATGTGGCATGAGAAGTTTGACAAAGTTATTAGGTCAAACGGCTACAGAGTCAGCGAGACGGACAAATGTGTTTACACAAAGTTCGCTGATGGAAGAGGAGTCATCGTTTGTCTGTACGTGGACGACATGCTAATCCTAGGTACGGATATAGGCTGTGTCACAGAGACAAAGAAGTTCCTCTCAACCAAGTTCAGTATGAAGGACTTGGGGGATGCAGATGTCATCTTGGGCATAAAGATCATCCGGACAGACACTGGAGTAGCGCTGTCACAATCTCACTATATTGAGAAGATGCTCACACGCTATGGGTATAAGGATCTTCCAGGGATCGATACGCCATACAGGTGTGATCAGAAGCTGAAGCCAAACTCGAGGGAAAGCGTCAGACAGCTGGAGTATTCTAGCGTTATCGGAAGTTTGATGTACGCAACTACTGCCACAAGGCCTGACATAGCTTTCGCCGTGGGAATACTGAGTCGGTTCATAAGTAACCCAGGGGTTGAGCACTGGAAAGCTGTGAAGCGAGTAATGAGATATCTCAAGAAGACTCAGACATATGCACTGCACTACAACGGGTATCTGACAGTAGTGGAAGGCTTCAGTGATGCTAGCTGGTGTTCAGAGGTGGAAAGCGAGAGATCCACAGGTGGATATGTCTTTTCCTTGGGTGGAGCTGCTATATCGTGGAAGTCGAAGAAGCAGACTATACTCTCTCGTTCCTCCATGGAATCTGAATTCTATGCACTTGAAACTGCAGCAAATGAAGCAGAATAGCTTCGGGAGCTCATGTATGATCTTCCAGTGGTTGGGGCTCAGATACCGGCGATACCGATATACTGTGACAACCAGGCGACTGCGGCGGTGGCATAAAATGACCTCTTCAACGGGAAGAAGAGGACTGTGCGGTTGAAGCAAAGGGTAGTACACGATCTTATCAAAAGAGGTGTAATTGCAGTGGTTGATGTTCGAAGTCAGGAGAACCTGGCAGATCCGTTCACAAAGGGCCTCAAGCGCCAGTTGGTCGATGACACAGCTTGTAAAATGGGCTTGAAGGCATTCTGATAGTGTGTCTTTGTAATCCTACCATAAAGTTTTATGCTATTAGTTCAAAGAGAAATCTACTAGGCATCTAACTTTTGGTTCAAAGGAGGATCACTGACTGGGAAACTATCAGGTAACAGTGGATACTTGTTCTCTGGAACATGGAAGGGATACGGACCCATAACCACTGTTGTCTACTATGTATTTTTCTGCGGAAAAACAAATCCTGTGGAAGGTTGGCTTAAACGCCTTAATGAGTTCTCAGGCAGAGTGAATGTCTGGTGTGCTTTACAGGAAGCACGGTAGAGCAGCACTACAAGGAGTGAAACTCCATGCTACAGTGGGATGACTCCACCATGAGGTTCCCAGGTAGGGGTAATGTCTCGGCTTTGCAAGCCAAGTCATAGCGGCGTAGCACCGCAAATAGGCAGGTAGCCTAATGCTGTATGTCGTAATTAAAGAGTTGTAGACAGCACTACAAAGGGGAGGATGGCCCCATGTTACAGTGGCACGACACCACGATGAGGTACCCAGGTAGGGGTAAAGCCTCGGCATTGCAAGCCATGTCGTTGCGGCATAACACCGCAAGGAAGCCTTAGGCTTCATGCTGGGTAGTTTGGCACTACAAAGAGGCTTGTGACCTCATGCTACAGTAGTATGACACTACGATGAGGTTCCCAGGTAGGGGTAATGCCTCGGCTTCAGGCCATGTCATAGCGGCGTAGCACCGCAAGGAAGCGCAAGGCTTCATGCCATATCTCTTTAATAAAGAACTCACCTATAGTATATGAAAAGAGATATCAGGCCGTCTCTTGAGGGTAAACTTGTAGACGCCCAAAATTATACACTGAAACCAGGCTTACACAGGGCCTTTAATGTGCAGCCAGAAGCACACGTAACTACACTTTGTGAGTGGGAAGAATTACAATTGTGGTACAGAATTCAAGACGTAGTCCATTCTTGTATCATATTGTTATTTAACCCATGCGGGAAGATTCAAGTCGTCAGCGACATCTATCCTAATGCAAAATGGACAGTTACTGTGGGGAACGCTCAACCCTGGACACATATATATATGTTGTGATATGTGGGGGATTGTTGGTGCTTTATTTACATGGAGAGAGCTTGCTCTCAACATGCCTTGTAAAATTTTAGTCCCACATTAGAAAAGCACCATGAGTTATCTCAACATATATACTTGGGTGTGTTGTTGAGAGATGCACATGGGGTGGTGACCCTAAGGAGGGAACCATGTGGGTGATTTTACTAGGAGGTAAGAATAAGGCTCCAAGGATTAAGCATTAATGCTTTTTTCATTCTCTTGGATTAATTCCACTTGGAGCTAAGCCCCAAAGGGGCTTAGCGACTCGGACTCGGACTCGGACTCGGGCTCGGGCTCGGGCTCATGAGGCGTAATGTGGCATTTTGTTGGCGCACTTTGCACTTAGCACGTCAGCAGTCATGCGGTCTTATGCGGCATGCGGCTCATATGCGGCCTCATGCGGCCATGCGGTTCATACGGCCATGCGGTCCATGCGGCTCATGCGGCTCATACGGTCCATGCGGCTCATGTGGCTCATGCGGTCCATGCGGTCTATGTGGCTCATACGGTACATGCGATCCATGCAGCCCAAGCGGTCCGTGCGGCCAGGCTGCTGCTGCTGCTGCCGCATGGAGGGCTATGCTGACTGTGCAGATTTCAAATCGGTTATGAAAATGGTGAATCAATGCGATTAATTCAGATCCTATCTTTGTGGGATTTGAATTAATTTTGTTACTATCTTTGTGGGATTTGAATTAATTCAGTTCCTATCTTTGTGGGATTAGAATTAATTCGTTGCTATCTTTTTGTGATTTGATTCAATCTTTCCATAACTGAAGAGGTGGCTAGGGTTTCCACCCTCTCTGTATATATACTCTCTTCTGGCCTCCTTTGTGGGGACTACGAAAATACAAGTCAGAAAAGGAGAAAGAGAGAGAGAGATGCTGCCGCCATTGTAAGTCCATCCGAGGAGTCAGAACAGAGGTGACATCGAGCGTTCCACAAGTTATTCAACTTGCTGGTTCCTGGAAGCAGATCGTGTGGGGCGAATCTTGCTTTGAGCAACGGTGTTTTGATACCCCAGCATTGTTCTTCTTCTCATCTCTCTCTAATTTTATTGTAACTCGTTCTGTCCCAATTGCAACACGTTTGCAAGGAAGAACGAGAGATCTTCTCTTCTCTTTTTCCCTCCTTCAGATTATAATTTGGCTATTTGATTTTTTATACCATCGTAGATCTTGAGTTTGCTCTCTGCAAAGTTTTATGGGACATCTCAGATCTCGATTGCATCTGTTTTTCCATCTTTGATCAAGCCCCGGGACTAACATATATATATATATATATATATATATATATATATATATATATATATATATATATATATATATATATATATATATAACCATTCTAGCCTAGTGTCATGACCCGCTCCCGAACATTCGGATACGGGTCGGACACGTCCAGCCTACGTTGGAAGACTCAACGTAGTAAGCTGTAAACATCTAAGAAAAACTCCAATAATAACATGAAAGTAAACATCACAGCATCTAACCGTCCCAGAATGATCACCATAATCCACAAGCCATAATAAAATTTATATATAAAAGTACCAGAGACAAATCTGGTGACAGGAATGAAATACAACTATGAACTCTCAATATACAACATCTAGAAGTAAAGCTAAAAAAATCTAAACTTGTAACCTCTAGCTAAGTCATGCCTCCATCCTGCGCAGCTAAGATCCTGGGCTCTGGCCCATAAGGTGGAACGATATCCTCAAGTACACCTGTAACATATCCAGTCATGAGCGGAGAAAAGTACAATTCTAGGTAATAAACAAAAACATCATGATATGGAAATGAGTACAGAAGAACATGAAATATAAAGTACAGAAAAAAGAACATGAAAGTACAAGAATGCAAAGTACAGAAAAAGATCATAAAACTACAAAAAATAAAGTACAAGAAGTAAATCATGAACCTGAAGTACAAGACATAACATGTGCACAATATTTGAAATACAACTGGCATATTTGACCGGCTAGGGTGAGTACAGGAATAAGTATAGGAGTACATGAACATGGTACGGCTTAGAGTCCCACGTGCATTGCGTAAGACCTAAACTATCAACCTGAATTTCTGATCTTTGGGTTTGGTCACATAGCTAGTGTATTTCCCCTCCCCAAGTACAAGTAAAATACAAGAACATGAAAGTACAAGAGTACATGATATTGTGTCACATCGTGTCATCAAGAGGAGTACAAGATATGAATGTAAATACACAAGACCGTAGAATGTACTTGCCTTGCTCCGGATGATCAATAGTAGAAAATAGAGCTGGATGTCCTCCTATAATTAATTAATTATTGGAAATTAAATTAGAAGATTATAACTAACTAGGTTTTTCTAGATAACCAGTTATTCCTAGATAAAAACAACATACCACTAACTATACATATTTCCCGGCTATTTATAAAATTTATCTACTAGGCATAACCTTCAGAAATAAGAACAAATGTATAGTCTAATTACACAACTAAATATTTAACAAAAAAATATATATATGTATATTTATGTTACCAAATTTTTTACTAAAATGTATTGATAAATGTTGGAAATAACAAATCGAATTTTATAACAACTATTATTATGTAAACAATTTTTTTACTAGGAATATTCAGCAAAATATTGCTTATCAAAATAGATTTTATTAACAAATTTTTTTGTAATACTCTTAGACCTATCAAGCCAACCTCCTCAGTAGGCCAAAGTCATTCTTCCAATATACTGGTAGCCCAAGCTTACTCCCCTCTTTCAACCTACTAACACCTGTTACCAATTACAACTAACAATATTTCCTACCAAACCCCAGGAGCTTAAGCATACATCAACTGCAATTTGCAAGCAACGAATAGCACCAAAGGCCAATACTCAAGTCTAGTTCGCCAAGGACTACTTCAATCTACAGAATGTGTGGATAACTATAATACAATTCAGAGTTTGAAACAATTGATCAATGGCTACTAACACTCCTTCAATATGGATACTCCTTGACACTATTGCACCCGAACCCCTTCATGCTCTAGCCTTCCAGAGTTAAAACTCCAAAAACTGAGGCATACTGAATAGAATGCCAACTAAACTATCAGAATATATGTACTCTTAGCAATATACCAACCCATCCATGCTACTGAGCTAAAGCTCAATTCAATTGTTCAACTAAAAACCAACATAACAGTGTGCTCAAATTCAACACTACTCAACAGAATGCTTACTTCTCCTTATCTTGCATTGCTAAGAAAAAAACACAGCCCAACAACTGTCCTTACTCGAACCTATCAGCACGCCACCAAGGTCTAGATAATACACAACCAAGCTTCTGTCGAACCTGTTGTTTAAAGAGATTTGAAACCAACGACCACTACTCCAAACTCAGTAAACACATCCAACCCAAAACCAAAATGCCAGTAAGAATATACGTACAAGCTAAAGATAAAATCAAAATAGATTTGATACAATTAATTGACAAGAATGGAAATTATACAAACCAATGATAAAATCAAAATAAGATTATACAACCAATTTGACTAGAAATTCAATAGAAAAATACTATACTGGATAACCCCATTCTAGTCTACTCCTCCATGCAAACACAAACTCATGGGTGGACACGAGCTTACACCAATTGTAACACACTGGACACATACAGTCTTGGACACGTGTACAATGAACACAAGTTTACGCACCCTTCCCTGCATTCCAACCATACCCCCGACCAATAATTTCAGCTACGAAATGCATGAATGACACTCAAGAAGAAGTAGAAGTAGAGTAGAACCTGTAGTCGAAGATTTGTTTTGAAGTTGTACACAAACCCAGGAACACGGACACAACTTCTTCGTGTCCAAAAATGATCCAAAAATTTGTTGAGACAATTCGTCGAACATGTTTAGTACTCAATTTAAGATTAGATTTTTCAAAGGAATGATATCAGAGTAACTCAAGAACCATAGATCCCAAAACTCGCTTGAATCAGAATTGAAGGGAACTATTGATCCTCAATTCGATCGGTCGATTCCGATTAGATCTGATCGAGATCGATCGGACCAAGAATAGTCGAAATAAGGAGGAACGATAAGAAAGAAACTCATCTGCCGATAATTTGCCGCTGCTCCGCACCCAAGATCCCTGGAAAGGACACGTAATCGTCATCGTCGACACCTGGCGCCGGCCGCTCCGTCTAACCGTTCGTCGAAGGAACGTCTAGGCCGCCACCGCCATGGAGAATAAAGACTCGCCGATCGCCGATGTTACTGGAAGAAACAGTCGAGGAAGAGTCGACGCTGCTGAACCTAGCCGTCGGTTGTCGCCACCATCGCTTGTCGTGGAGAAGGTCGGCGTCGGACGCTGCCTGGGATGAGTGAACGCCACCGCCGTCGAAGCAGACCACCTTCATAGCTTAGAAAATTTAGGGTGTGGTTTGGCTTGTGGGGAGGAAATGAAAAAAGGAAGCTCGATTTATGAAATGAGAATGAGAGGCCCATTCTCTCTCCTCTTTATTTAACAGAAGAGAAAAATGAGGATTAATTTACACCAATGTCCTCAACCTTTCTAATATTTATAATTTAACCAAAAATTTGTTAGAGTTAGTGAAAAAACATTTGTTAGGTAATAACATATAGTACATATAGTTAGGTCATCGTATAATGGCTGCAGCGTAATCCAGATAATGGCTGCAGCGCGCAACTGCCATGCTCTAGTAGGTCATCGTATAGTCTTTCAATCTTATCCATAGGAATTACAAAAGTGTTTCACAGAATTCAAAATGAGTTCCAATAGTCCAAGTCACGATAAAAGGTGATGTTATCTGTCTAAAAAATAAGAAAGTTTTATTAGGTACTAAGAAGCACAAAGGATCCAACAATGAGTAGTGGGTACTAAAGGGGCAATTAAGGAGATTCTAGATCTCGAACAGGGAACGAAGTTTCGAATAGCAGCCGGAATCTCAAATGAAATCTGGAATGGTAAAAAGATTCCGTATAGGGGTGAGCATTCGGTTTATTCGGTTTAAACCGAACCGAATAACCCAAAACCGAATTGGACCGAAACCGAATAAGCAAAACCGAAACCAAACCGAATTGGCCCGAAACCGAATCAAACCGAACCGAATTAAATCGGTTCGGTTTTCGGTTTATTCGGTTTATTCATATATTTTTGACTTTTTTGAGCTTTTTTTGTTAATATATATAGTAACTAAATATACATAGACATATTTAGTATATACCTATATATATTTAGTATATACCTATATATATTAATACTTATATATATAGTACACATACACACACACACATATATATAAATAAATAAATTAAATTTTCTTATTCGGTTTTCGGTTTTGGACCGAAACCGAAACTCAAAACCGAAACCGAAACCGAATAAGAAAATTTAGTATTTTTAAAACCGAAACCGAACCGATTTTTTTTAAACCGAACCGAACCTCTTATTCGGTTCGGTTCGGTTTTCGGTCCAAAACCGAATAATGCTCACCCCTAATTTCGTATATGGAACGTTATCCCAAAGGGATAACAGAGTCTCGAAGGGTGAAGAGAAGCAAATGTTAAATAGAAAACGAATTCTCGGGATATGAAATAAAATCTTAAATAGGAACAAAGTCTAGCAAAATCTTGAATAATAACGATGTCTCGAACAAAGTTTCGAATGGGAAAACGAAATTCCAAATAGGAAACAAAGTCTCAATAGAATGCCAATTATCGACAAAGTCATAAATAAGAAACAAATCTCGAATAACAAATCTCGACGAGGAATTAAGGTTTCAAAATGTGAATAGAAATCTGGTATCAATTAGTGAATAGGGAACAAGGTATTTGATCGTAAATATGAAACAAACGAATCTCAATAGTAAACAAGGTTGGAACAAAGTCGTGAGTAAAGAACGAGTCTTGAAATAGAAATCAAGTCACAAATAGATAACGTAATCTTAGAACGAGTCAAAAATCTCAAATAGGAAACCAAATCTTCAAACGAAGTTTCAAATAGGGACTGTATCTCAATCAAGTCTCAAATAGAAGCGAAAGCTCAAACAAGATTTTGATTGGTAACAAGTTTCGAGATGAGATCTTGAGTAGGAAATAAAATCTCAAATATTACAAAGTTGATTAGGGAACGAATTTCAAATAGAAGCCAAAATAAGAGGCAAAGTACTGCATAGTGAATATGAAACATGATATCTAATAGTTAACATGAAACAAGTCTCAACCGAAAAGTCAAGACCTCGAATAGAAATCGGAGTTTCGAATAGGAACAAAACCCAGAATAGGAAACATTAATTCGAAATAAATCTCGAAAAAAATCTCTAACAAGATCCAAAGTTTAAAATAGAAACAAAATCTAACAATTCTCAATTAGGGAACAAGGAGTTTTAGGTGCTAATAAAAGTCCAAAGAAAATTGGAATACAAATCATGATCCGTGGTCTTCTCCACCCATGAAAAAGGATCTTCTGTCTTCATTCCATCCTCAGTATTTTCTTATGGAACTAAAATTACTTCAACATCTTCAGCTATCCCGACGTAGACTGGACCCTGCGGTAATGCTCTATGCTATTGCTGAATCTGGAGAGACGAGTCCCCTTGATGTAGTCCTGATGCTCCTCGTGCTCGTCTTTGGGAAGTACGGCCAGTGGCCTCCAAGAAATCCTTGACTTGATAGGTAGGCGATCCACAGAACAAGCATACCTCAGTCTCTTGCGACACTCGTCGTAGTGGTGTCCCGGGCGACGACAAAAGTTGCAAGTGATCGTTGTCTGGATCTGAGTCTGGTATCTCCCGCTATAGCTGAAGTGGAGAGACTTTGACAGGAGTATACGGTTGCTGGTGTGCTGGCTGCTGAGGTCCTGATGCTCCTCAACCATTGTGATCTGCGACTCACTGGCAATCCTTCATTCGGTAGGCAGAGATCCTCAGTAGAGTCCGAGCTCTTGCAGCACTTGTCAACATGATGTGCCGTCCTCTTGCAGAACACACAATGAAGGTAGGTCTGATTCTTCTTCTTCTGATGCGACTGAAGATGCAACTGTTGAGGCACGGTCTGAGTGTTGCGACGCTTTGTGGGTCCAGAGTAACTGCTATCTCTGTCATAAGTCTTTAGGTCTCTCTTGGTTTCAGCTTCCCGTCTCGTTCTATTGCATGTGCTACGTTCAAGATCTCCTACTGGTAGCTTCAACCTTCAGAGGAGTCGGATCCTCAGAGACTTGGGTGGTTTTCAGAAGTGGCGGCTCCAGGTCCTCAATCTGCTCCTTGGTGCAAGGAATGCGCTCAGTGTCGGGGAAGTCCAAATGTCCGAGAATCTGGAAATAAGAAGACCTCTCTAGCTCGGAAAGCGCATCCACCCATCTGGCTTGAAAAAGAATGGCTTGCTCCCTTTGGGCATCGAAAAACTCCAAAACATCTCCATCAACTAGGTACTGCAATGGTGATAGTAGATGTGACGGTTGGTGGAAGCTTGGAAGCGTCAATTGCAGGTGAATCGATAGTTCTTATGTTGCGTGTATGAACCATCTGAAAAACAGAAAACTGTTAAAATGGCCTAATTATAGATAATAAATAAACCTAGTAAATAATATGTATATCCTAACTTAGTAAAATATACCCGTAACCATTGTTCCGTAATCCTATGTTGTGATGAATTTTCCGTAGACTAACATGTTTCCCAATAGCACTCTATAGCCTAAGTGTCATTAGGATGGACCTACAGAGGCCACCACTAAAACATGTCACGACCCGCTCCCGAATATTCAGATATGGGTCGGACACGCCTAGCCTACGTTGGAAGACTCAAGGTAGTAAGCTGTAAACATCTAAGAAAAATTCCAAAAATAACATGAAAGTAAACATCAGAGCATCTAACCATCCCAGAATGTTCACCATAATCCACAAGCTATAATACAATTTATATATAAAAGTACCAGAGACAAATTCGGTGACATGAATGAAATACAACTATGAACTCTCAATATACAACATCTAGAAGGAAAGCTAAAAAAACCTAAACCTGTAACCTCTAGCTAAGTCATGCCTCCATCCTATTCAGCTAAGATCCCGGGCTCTGGTCCATAAGGTGGAACGATATCCTCAAGTACACCTGCAACATATCCAGTTAGGAGCAGAGCAAAGTACAATTCTAGGTAATAAACAAGAACATCATGATATGGAAATGAGTACATGAGAACATGAAATATAAAGCACAGAAAAAAGAACATGAAAGTACAGGAATACAAAGTACAGAAAAAAGATCATAAAGCTACAGGAAATAAAGTACAAGAAGTAAATCCTGAACCTGAAGTACAAGATATGACATGTGCACAATATTTGAAATACAACTAGCATATATGACCGGCTAGGGTGAGTACAAGAATAAGTATAGGAGTACATAAACATGGTACGACCTAGAGTCCTACGCGCACTGTGTGAGACCTAAGCTATCAACCTGAATTTCTGATCTTTGGGTTTGGTCACATAACTAGTTTATTTTCCCTCCCCAAGTACAAGTAAAATACACGAACATGAAAGTACAAAAGTACATGATATTATGTCACATCGTGTCATCAAGAGGAGTACAAGATATAAATATAAATGCACAAGACCGTAGAATGTACTTGCCTTGTTCCGGATGATCAAGAGTAGAAAATAGAACTGGATGTCCTCCTGTAATTAATTAATTATTGGAAATTAAATTAGAAGAGTATAACTAACTAGGTTTTTCTAGATAACCAGTTATTCCTAGCTAAAAACAACATACCACTAACTATACATATTTCCCGCTATTTATAAAATTTATCTACTAGGCATAACCTTCAGAAATAAGAACAAATGTAGAGTCTAAATACACATGTCACGACCCGCTCCCGAATATTCGGATACAGGTTGGACACATCCAGCCTACATTGGAAGACTCAACGTAGTAAGCTGTAAACATCTAAGAAAAACTCCAAGAATAACATGAAAGTAAACGTCACAGCATCTAACTGTCCCAGAATGATCATCATAATCCATAAGCCATAATACAATTTATATATAAAAGTACCAGAGACAAATCCGGTGACAGAAATGAAATACAACTATAAACTCTCAATATACAACATCTAGAAGTAAAGCTAAACAAACCTAAACCTGTAACCTCTAGCTATGTCATGCCTCCATCCTGCTCAGCTAAGATCCCGGGCTCTGGCCCATAAGGTAGAACGATATCCTCAAGTACACCTGCAACTTATCCAGTCAGGAGCGGAGCAAAGTCCAATTCTAGGTAACGAACAAGAACATCATGATATGGAAATGAGTACAGGAGAACATAAAATATAAAGTACAGGAAAAAGAACATGAAAGTACATGAATGCAAAGTACAGGAAAAAAATCATGAAACTACAAGAAACAAAGTACAAGAAGTAAATCCTGAACCTGAAGTACAAGACATGACATGTGCACAGTTTGAAATACAACTAACATATGTGACCGGCTAGGGTGAGTACAAAAGTACATGAACATGGTACGGCTTAGAGTCCCACGTGCACTGCGTGAGACCTAAGCTATCAACCTTAATTTCTGATCTTTGGATTTGGTCATATAGCTAGTGTATTTTCTCTCCCCAAGTACAAGTAAAATACAACATAAAAGTATAAGAGTACATGATATTGTATCACATCGTGTCATCAAGAGGAGTACAAGATATGAATGTAAATGCACAAGGCCATAGAATTTATTTACCTTGCTCCAGATGATCAAGAGTAGGAAATAG
Organism: Iris pallida; assembly: GCA_029216955.1. Classification (NCBI taxonomy): domain Eukaryota; kingdom Viridiplantae; phylum Streptophyta; class Magnoliopsida; order Asparagales; family Iridaceae; genus Iris; species Iris pallida. Next base: position 14,305,815 of record JANAVB010004797.1, read on the forward strand.
AGCTGAATGCCCTCCTATAATTAATTAATTGTTGGAAATTAAATTAGAAGATTATAACTAACTAGGCTTTTCTAGATAACCAGTTATTCCTAGCTAAAAACAACATACCACTTACTATACATATTTCCCGGCTATTTATAAAATTTATCTACTAGGCATAACCTTCAGAAATAAGAACAAATGTAGAGTCTAATTACACAACTAAATATTTAACAAAAATTATATATATATATATATATATATATATATATATGTATATTTATGATACCAAATTTTTTACTAAAATGTATTGATAAATGTTGGAAACAACAAATCGAATTTTATAACAACTATTATTAGGTAAACTGTTTTTTTTACTAGGAATATTCAGCAAAATATTGCTTATCAAAATAGATTTTATTAACAATTTTTTTTGTAATATTCTTAGACCTGTTAAGCCAACCTCCTTAGTAGGCCAAAGTCATTCTTCCAATATACTGGTAGCCCAAGGTTACTCTCCTCTTTCAACATACTAACACCTGTTACCAATTGCAACTAACAACATTTCCCACTAAACCCCAGGAGCTTAAGCATACATCAACTACAATTTGCAAGCATCGAATAGCACCAAAGGCCAATACTCAAGTCTAGTTTGCCAATGACTACTTCAATCTACAGAATGTGTGGATAACTATAATACAATTCAGAGTTTGAAACAATTGTTCAATGACTACTAACACTACTTTAATATGGATACTCCTTGACACTGTTACACCCGAACCCCTTCATGCTCTAGCCTTCCAGAGTTAAAACTCCAAAAACTGAGGCATACTGAATAGAATGCCAACTAAACTATCAGCATATATGTACTCTTAGCAATATACCAACCAACCCATGCTACTGAGCTAAAGCTCAATTCAATTGTTTAACTGAAAACCAACACAACAGTATGCTCAAATTCAACACTACTCAACAGAATGCTTACTTCTCCTCATCTTGCAGTGCTAAGAAAAAAACACAGCCCAACAACTGTCCTTACTCGAACCTATCAGCACGCCACCAAGGTCTAGATAATACACAACCAAGCTTCTGTCGAACCTGTTGTTTAAAGAGATTTGAAACCAACGACCACTACTCCAAACTCAGTAAACACATCCAACCCAAAACCAAAACGTCAGTAAGAATATACGTACAAGCTAAAGATAAAATCAAAATAGATTTGATACAATTAATTAATAAGAATGGAAATTATACAAACCAATGATAAAATCAAAATAAGATTATACAACCAATTTGACTAGAAATTCAATAGAAAAATACTGTACTGGATAACTCCATTCTAGCCTACTCCTCCACGGAGACACAAACTCATGGGTGGACACGAGCTCACACCAATTGTAACACACTGGACACATACAGTCTTGGACACGTGTACAATGAACACAAGTTCACGTACCCTTCCCTGTATTCCAACCACACCCCCGACCAATAATTTCAGCTACAAAATGCATGAACGACACTCAAGAAGAAGTAGAAGTAGAGTAGAACCTGTAGTCGAAGATTTGTTCTGAAGTTGTACACAAACCCAGGAACACGGACACAGCTTCTTCGTGTCCAAAAATGATCCAAAAATCTGTTGAGACAATTCGTCGGTTGCCGCCACCATCGCTTGTCGTGGAGAAGGTCGGCGTCGAACGCTGCCTGGGATGAGTGAACGCCGCCGCCGTCGAAGCAGACCACCGTCATAGCTTAGAGAATTTAGGGTGTGGTTTGGCTTTTGGGGAGGAATTGAAAGGGAAGCTCAACTTATGAAATGAGAATGAGAGGCTCATTCTCTCTCCTCTTTATTTAACAAAAGAGAAAAATGAGGATTGATTTACACCAAAGTCCTCAACCTTTCTGATATTTATAATTTAACCAAAAATTTGTTAGAGTTAGTTAAAAAAAATTTGTTAGGTTGTTAGGAAAATGTGGACCACTTAAGTTAGTAAGGAAACTTGGGCGACACTCCAAATTAGTTACTCCCAATCATTAATTAATTAACCATAATACAATAATTCAATTATAACACACGTATTACAATTATTAATCAACTTGAATATTATTTATAAAATATTCCAAAAGTCATGAAACTAGAAAAGTGGGGTTACATACATACATACATACATACATATATATATATATATATATATATATATATATATATATATATATATATATATATATATATATATATATATATATATTATTTTTTTATTTTTTTATATATATATATATATATAATTTTTTTTAAAATCTTTCTAACTACTTACGTATCATATGCATATCACTCAAATAAAAAATTGTAAACTACTTCTAAGAATATTTTTATCACTAAATATATGTTAATATATTTTAATTTTAATTGTTTTTAATATATCTTAATATGAAATATATTCTTAGATAATATCATATAGTTAGTTTAAACTATTTTAATATAATTGTAATAAAAACTATTTTAATATAATTTTAAATTTTAATCTATTTTTTTTAATAATATAAGATATATATTTTCCTTTGGCACATGTATCGTTTGTGAACATGACAAGTTACTATAAAGAGCATTCAAAACGGTTCAAAATTAGTCATCTAAGTCGTATGTATATTCTCACATAATTAAGACTTGTTTAAATTCTTTGACTATCATATATCCCTCACATAAAAAATTCCTAAAATTCTCCTAACTACGTGAACTTATATAAGTCCTATAAACATATCAATAACAAATCCAAATTAAAATATATTCAATATTCAAATCACATTTAAACTAACTATATGTTATTATCTAAATATATATCCAAAGTTCTGAAAGTATATCTATAACAAATTTTAATTAAAATATATTAAGATTATATTTAAAATATTTTAATATCATTTTCGAATTCCTATCTAATTTTTAATAATATCATAAATTTTTTGTTTTCTTTTCGGTACGTGCATTACACGTGAACATGAATAGTATATAATGATAAAGATAAAGTACAAAGAAATTCCGTAACAACACGTCTTAGTTACATGTATCTTTTATAATGCTAGTTTTTTTAAAATTTCTTGTTCCACATGTCAGTTTTGACTAAATATATAAATTTAAGGTTATAAAAGTACTAGTATGCCTTTTCTAAAATTTTAAGCAAAAAAATTGGGTGGGGGGGATTTTAGGGTAATTAGCAATGGGAGGAGTTTCAAAATTTTGTAGTGGGGAGGATGGGGGGCCAACTCCACTGGAGCTTGGGAGTGGGATGCCAACTCCACTGGTATCTTGGAGTGGGGCACTAATGCCACTGGCACCAGGGAGTAGGGGCGTCAACTCCAGTGATGCATGAGAAAGGGACGTCAACTCCAGTGGTGCCTCCAGTTATTTTTTAAATGGTCATATTTTTTATCGTTGGGATCCAATGAGTATCTAACGACTATTTGGGGTATATAAAGGTGGGGGTGGAAGCTCTTTCAATAACTCTGCATCTCTATTATGCTCTTCTCACGTAAGCTTTCTACTACATTTTGATATGCATTCAAAAGCTCTCTACTACATTCAGATATGCATTCAAAATCTCTCTATAATCTTTTTCAGGACCTTTTCATTTAGAAGCTCTACAAACTCTAGTCATCATAGATCAAAGCCTCAGAATATTATGCTCGTACGGAGGTAAACTAAATGGGATTTCTTATGAAGGAGGTTTTACCAAACTTCTTATAACTGATCGAAATATTACGTAAAATAGTTTACAAAATTTGATTATTAAATATTTTTCTATCCGATATGAATTTATATTAAGACACATTTTTTTGTTTCTACTATTAGTCGGTGAACAAGCATGAATGTTTTTTTTTTCTTGAAGTTAATTTACAATCATCGTTCATAAATATTTATGTTACTCCACCACCACCAAGAATTGCTAATATAAGTAGTCAACGAGCCACTGTTAATGTGGGTCATAGTTATTCTCAACAAGTTGTTTTATTTACTGAAGAAGCACGTATATTGGATGAAGATAATGATGACGATGATGACGATGATGAAAATAGTGATAATTTAATTAAAAATTTAGATGATATGAGTTAGATGATAATGTTAATAATGCTAGCACCCATAAATTTAGAAGTTTTATAAGTAATATAGAAATTGAACATAATTTTACTTGTTCAGTTAATAATATAAAAAATGCTCGAAAATTATATATACTTATGATCAACCAAATTATAATTGGCGAGTATATGTCAAAGCTATTAATGATGGCAAAACATTTGTCATTTGTACACAAGATGGTCGATATTCTTGTTTAGGTGGACTTACAACATGATGCCATCCACTAGCTACTATTACATGGGTTGAAAATAAAATAATTGGTACAATTAGAGATAATCAATCATATAGTCCATCACAAGTAGCTAGGGGCGTATATAGTGATCATCATATACATATTAGTTATTCCAAAGATTGGAGAGCCTGAGACATTACTTTAGCTAAATAAATAGTAGTTATGTTGATGGTAGCATTCAAAGTATGTTTTTATATTTATCGAGACAAATCCAAGTAGCAAATGTTTTCTAGAGATTACTATAAAAAATAATAGATTTCAAAAAATAAATTATTTCAAGGCTTTCATTGACGATTTTTTAAAGGGATGGTTACCTGTGATTATTATATCTAGGTATAATCTTATTTATGCTAGTGCTCATGACCCTAATTATTAATTATATTCAATTGCTTATATTGTTGTTGAAAGTGAAAATATTAATTCTTGGACATGGTTTTTAAACAATTTCTTCTCAATATCGATCGGGTGATCGTATTTCGGAGTGTGTCGAGGTACTTCAACGGTGATTGATATAGCTTTCATGATCATAGAGCATCGATCTCGAGGAGTACTCGAGTCTTTGCATGAGTATCTTCTTCTTTGAATCGAAGATCGATCTAAAATCTATTTATTTGGATCTTACTCGAGTGTGCAAGTCAATTATTTGATTAAAAGATTTTGAGAAGTCCTTTTCTGATAGGGTCAAGAGAAATTGGTTTGGCGTCTTCCTCGACCGAGAACGGCTAGTTCAAATCCTCCATAGTTAAGTTTGATCGCAACTTCTTATGTGCTTTGATCGATTTGATCATTCGAGTGACAACCGATCGATCCTCTAAGCATTAAAGTTCAGATATTGATCTTGTGTCTAAGAATCTGACACAAACACACGAATAAATCGTGGTCCCTATTTCGTATTTGGAGACTCTGTTGATTGAAGCAACTCTCTTGTGTCAAGGGAGTCGATCTGATACAGTATTCCGAGCAGACATGGACACGGCACTGGTTTTTTTGTGTCCACGAATCTGTATTAGACACATATGAGTACTTCTTTCCATCTTTCATTGCTTCTTTCTTTTCTTCTTTTGACGAGTTAGTCGACTCTTGGCAATGATAGGTCATGACGACCAAAAGCTAAACTGAAACTTTGGATTTAGACGAAAAATTGAATTAGTGTGGGCTCAAATTGGATTGAATTTGAGTTAGTAGATTGCGCCTTTTTTGTAGGGTATATTAGAGTCCAGTAATAAAATTTGCTATCAAAGTTTTCAATGGACCAATACTGGGTTGAAGAATGAATTATCTAATCCTAGATGGGCTCTGGCCCAGGAAACAGTATTAGAATATAAACAGAAATTCTTGTAGGCCGGCATGGGGACTGTTAATTAATTTTAATAAATTAAATAGCAGGACGGCTCCAAGCACGGTGCTAAGTATATAATAATTGTTAGTAAATTAAATTGATTAATTAGTTAATTTTAAGTTAACTTAGTTAGTTAATTAAAAAAATTGTTAAGATCAAGGGTTAGTTAGTCAACTCAAGAATTGGTTAGCTAAACCAAAAGTTAGTGGTTAATTAAAAGTTAGTTAGAATCAAGAAGTAAAAGGAAGTTAGATTATTGTGTAACAAACTAAATAAACTTGTAAAGCTAATGTTTGATATGACTTTTAGGAAATTCTAGAAAGATCTAGTTGGAACTAGAATATAACACTTTAATATTACTTTGTAGGTAGACTAGTGCAATTCTCATCCTTGGATAAGGCAAGTACATACTCTCTCTCTCTCTCTCCCCCTTTATATTTTATTCATTTTACTTGTGCACTTTTGTATAACGTGTTCTTTTGTGTGTCGTACTTGTTGAGTCATGTCGGGATGGAGTACTAATATAGCATGTAGTCTACCTATCTTGGACAACTCGTGACTTTTAGCATGTCGTGAGACGTGCCTTATGTCCAAACTTGCATGACTGCTATCACATAATTTATGATGTGCCTTATCCCTGCTTAGCCCTTACATGCTTCATTAGTGTTCTGACACAAACACACGAATAAATCGTGGACCCTATTTCGTATTTGGAGACTGTTGATTGAAGCAACTCTCTTGTGTCAAGGGAGTCGATCTGATACAGTATTTCGAGCAGACATGGACACGGCACTGGTTTTTTTGTGTCCACGAATCTGTATTGGACACATATGAGTACTTCTTTCTATCTTTCATTGCTTCTTTCTTTTCTTTCTTTGACAAGTTAGTCGAATCTTGGGAATGATAGGTCATGACGACCAAAGGCTAAACTGAAACTTTGGCGAAAAAATGAATTAATATGGGATCAAATTGGATTGAATTTGAGTTAGTAGCTTGGGCCTTATTTGTAGGGTATATTAGAATCTAGTAATAAAGTTTGCTATCGAAGTTTTTATTGGAACAATACTGGGTTGAAGAATGAATTATCTAATCCTAGATGGGCTCAGGCCCAGGAAACAGTAATAGAATATAAATAAAAATTCTTGTAGGCCAAAATGGGGACTGTTAATTAATTTCAATGAATTAAATAGCGGGACAGCTCCAAGCACGGTGCTAAGTATATAATAATTGTTAGTAAATTAAATTGATTAATTAGTTAATTTTAAGTTAACTTAGTTAGTTAATTAAAAAATTTGTTAAGATCAAGGGTTAGTTAGTCAACTCAAGAATTGGTTAGCTAAACCAAAAGTTAGTGGTTAGTTAAAAGTTAGAGAATCAAGAAGTAAAAGAAAGTTAGATTATTGTGTAACAAACTAATAAACTTGTAAAGCTAAGGTTTGATAGGACTTTTAGGAAATTCTAGAAAGATCTAGTTGGAACTAGAATATAACACTTTAATATTACTTTGTAGGTAGACTAGTGCAATTCTCATCCATGGATAAGGCAAGTACATACTATCTCTCTCTCTCTCTCTCTCACTCACTCTTTCCCCTTTATATTTTATTCATTTTACTTGTGCACTTTTGTATAATGTGTTTTTTTGTGTGTCGTACTTGTTGAGTCATATCGGGATGGAGAATACTAATATAGCATGCAGTCTACCTATCCTGGACAACTCGTGACTTTTAGCATGTCGTGAGACGTGCCTTATGTCCAAACTTGTATGACTGCTATCACATCATTTATGATGTGCCTTATCCCTGCTTAGCCTATACATGCTTCATTAGTGTTCTGATTGTACTTGTCACATGTACTTAGTACATGTAGTCAGGTATTTTATATACTTTACTTGTTCATTTCCACTATTATTTTGTATTTACTGCATCATATTGTTTAGTAGCTTGAGATATATAGTATTTTACTCCAATCCTGACTGGATATTAATATATTAGAGATGACATGGAGATGACTCTTCAGATCAAATAAGGAAACTTAGAGGATTAGAGATTAGTATAGATTCTTTGATGTATCGGATGTACAGTATATGATGTATCAGATGTATATTATCTTTATGGTTATTTTACTGGATTTGATTTTGGAGATTGAAATATATAATGTACTAAAACACAGATAGTAGATTGTGGTGATAGATGTGTGATTATGATTGGGTACTTTACCTATATTATAGTGTTGTAATGAGATGATGGACATATGGTTTCTTGGAGATTGATGATGTCTAGACAACTCACTACCGCCAATTCTGTGCCATAGGCTGGACGTGTTCACAACTCGTGTCTGATCAACTGAGCATGGGATGTGACACCTATGAATGAACAAAGCTCTATATCAAAATTGCCAGTTAAAGTCTATCATATCCATATCACCTTTGATAGCCTACAATGGAGCATGACTTCTGTACTTCTTCGGCGGTGAAACTTCAACGATAGTCAAGATCAGATGAGGATAAAACAGAGTTTCTCGTACTTTCAAAGTCTTTCAAAACCTGAGCAAGTCTACTATAGATTTTTGAAAACTTTGAAGGGGGTGGTCTTGTTGGCGCTAAAAAAGTGACCAAGTTTGGTCCCGCAATCTTCGAAGCTCTCATGAGATGTCACGATCCGCTTCTGAATAATCGGATACGAGTCAGACTCGCCCAGCCTACGTTGTAGACTCAATATAGTAAGCTGTACTAAGTATCTAAAGAACTTCACCAGATAAGATAAAATCTAAATTACAGCATCTAATACGTTCCAGAGTTCATCAGAATACAATGATACAAGTCCAAAATGTAAAGTCTACTTATATAATATGAAACTAGATCTAATAGACAGTAGCAACTCCTAAGTCCTGAACCATAATGTCGTCCTGCTTAACTAAAGTCTCGGGCTCCTGCCTGTAGAAGGTAGAATATGTAGCCTCAAGTTCACCTGCAACATATCAAGTCAGGAGCGGAGCAAAGTATATTCTACAATAATGAAACAAGTACAACATGTGAACAAGTAAAGGAACAATTAACATGATGAACATGAACTGTAAATGCATAATCTATGTCACAACCCGCACCCGCTTTTCGGGATATGAGTACGTGTCCAAGCCAGCCTACGCTACAGTATCGACGGTAGAACGCTGTCCAGGCCACAATAAAACAAAATGCTCAAAATATTCTTTATTGCTCATTCACATTGCTAAACATTTACAAGATTTATATTTAAAGAAAGTACAATATTCTTACAAATATTGAAAATGAGTACAGTCAGGAATGGAACGAGTAAAATTTATTGAGTACAGTTCCAATATATGATAATGACTACAAAATAGAGGTTAGCCATAAAATACATGATGAGAGAATCTTCTATAACATGGCAATACAATGAACTAGAGACAGGAAAGTATATAGAATATATAATGGGTGGAACGAGGAACATAGCTATCTAAGTGTGTTGAAGTACTCCTTTCTACGTGTGATCGGCTGGGGTACTACATCGCAATGTCTACGATATCTAAATAGCAATAAAATAAATTACTATCTACGATGTCTACATTGCAATAAAATAAAATACTATCTACGATGTATATATTGCATGAAAATAAAATACTGTCTACAATGTCTACGATATCTAAATAACAATAAAATAAAGCACTATTTATGATGTCTATATTACATAAAATAAAACACTATCTATGATGTCTACAATGTCTACGGTCAAATCATACATCTACTTGGTACTTCCCCTTTCCGACACGACAAGTAAGAAACATGACAAGATAGGAAAGAAAGACAAAATATGGTATCTGTATGACGAGCGTGTCAAGAATCAAATATTAAATGACTAACAATAAACTATAGTAATTAACAATATCGAAAACAAACAACAAATATACTCGCCTGGGGTCCTTTGCTGGTGAAATCGATAAAACTAACCACTCAGTGCGCCACAACAGTCAAACTTGCGCAACAGTCTCCGGATGCTGAAACAGACATCACCAATGTGTTTGGTATAAAAAAATGTCTATCCAAAAGTCCAATTTTGGACACAAGGGCAAAATTATAATTTTGGGTCAAAACAATTTTCGATGTTGTACTCGCTTTGCACCAAAAAGCGTGCCAATATCTACGGTCTCTAAAGTCATCAAACTATATGTCTATGAGTTTGGTTTGATGATACGAACCCAACCGTATGTCTAGAGTTGGATTTCGATAGGCCGTGCACAATTTCGTCCGATGGATCGGTTCGCGGGCCCACTAAAATAGCATTCTGGCCGACCTTCTCAGAATCGGACCAAACTTGGCATACAGGACCAAAAAATGATACGGTCCTATTGGTGCAAGTTTCATCTTGAGATGACAAACGTGCACAAAGTTATTGACTAGTTTGCAAAGGGGCCGATACGGGATATCTCGACGGATACGCCTCGATTTTGTCTCGCATGCACAATAAAATTGAGTTCCGTCGAATCCCACATGTCGACAACATCCATACGCATCTTTTGATGCTCACGGGTTGTAATCACGTCATCCATTTTGTCAGAGCGCACGCGGTATCGGTGACTTTTTTCCTTCCAAAAACTAATTTTTAAAAATAGGTTTTTCCTGATTTTGGAAATCAAATTACTTTCTAGACAGAGGATGAGAAATAAATCTAGAAGAAGGATTTTACTCTCCTATATGTTGTCTATAATTCTATACAAACGAATTTTAGAAACTGTCGATGGTTTGGGTACAAATCACCTTCCAAAATTGTGTTCATAGGTGATTCTTCCATATTCTGTTTTTCACATAAATCGGGTTTTTGTACTATTTTTGATTCAATTTTTTGTCGAATTCGAATCAGTTCAATCTAAAACATTTTATGGGGTTCCTAGATGGTTATATGGGTTGTCCTTAGGATTTTATGGAATCGAAATCCGTTGCATATACGCAAAGAAACAAGGTAAAGAAAATTGGTACCTCGTGCCTGCTACTGTTGTTGCGATTAATGCATCCGCTGATGCTGTCTCCCTTGCGGCTGCTGTCGGCACGGCGGTCGGGGTCCGATGGATAGGCAAAGATGGCGCTGCCAAGGCTGCTGCTGGAATAGGGTTAGGGTTTTGAAGTCCTTTCTTCGTTCCATTATTGTTATAAAGGGGTCGGGGGCTGCTAGAATGCTCGAGTTGGGCATTGGGTGAACAGTATGGGACACTATTGGTATTGACAAAGGTTATACGAATTTTTTGTATATTAAATGTGTAAAGAGTACAATCGATTCCTAAACAAGAGATCTAAGTACAAAGTTTTCTGGAGAAGTGTGACGGTAGAGATCGAGCACTGCAGTGGCTCCTTTACTCCGTTGACGATCTGACGACGAGTTGAACTTGCTCTGGCTTTCTGGTGCTTGTGATTGGAACTCTGGGATTGCCAATCAAGAGGATGCCGAAGTTGTGAAGATTTCCAAGCCTCTTTATCGAAGAAAAACTTCTTCTATTTATAGGGAAGCACATATACGATGTGCATAAGGATTATGCAGGAATGCTACACGTAGAGATATGAGAGAATCTCAAAGTTGCATGGTGAGGGCTACTGCTGAGCTGACACATGGCAGACGCTGGAATTCTCCTTTATCAAGATCTTGGGGGAATTATCAATATAACTGAATAAACGACACGTGACGTGTGTTTATCGTTGATAGGATGAAACTAAGTAGATTCTGTACCTATCTCCGAAGTTGGATTTTGTCTTATCTTAGGGGGCCATTGGTTTAAATAAACCGATTGGGTATGGCTCTCATCCATAAGAATAAACTCCATTCTTATCTGTGGTTTAAACTGTTGACCCAAACTGGATCGCAGTCAACCTAATCCTTATAATTAACAAATCGATATTTGACACGATCCAACTCGACACATAAATCGTCATCAAGCTACAAATCAGACAACTATCACATATTAAGTCAGACAATCATCATCGACAATTGTTCGACAAATACTGCTAGTACTTGTAATCGAAAGTCTGTATTTTTATACTTTTATTGAGTCTATGCTATTGTACGTTGAGTTGCACTGAGTACCTCAACCATAGACTAGATAACCAAAAGCTCCACAAATAAAAAGCCAAACTGCCAAAGCCCTACAACTGTCCATAAGCATTCTGTCTCAAAAGAGGCAGAGTTCGGGCCGAACTCTGCCCCCACACAGAGTTCGGGCTGAACTCTGTCCCCTGATTTCCAGGAGCTAATTTTTAGGGATTGCTCATTGCAAGTTGCCCAACAGCCAAAATTTTGAATATTTTGACAGAGTTCTGGCCGAACTCTGCCTCCTAGAACTAGTATATATAAGCACCATTTTCTCCTATTTCAAATAATCCAATCTTCTCTTCTCTTCTACTCCTATAGCCTATACATCCTAAAGAGCTATACTCTTCTCATCTACTAGCCACAAAACTTTCCAAGCCTACAAGGTGCTCGGTGTGAATCAATTAGAAGTTTGTGTGCAAGAGTCTTGAAGAAGTTACTTGGAAAATTCTAAGTTTCGCCTCAGCGATCTTTCAAGAAGTTGGCATGCTCTTCTGAGTAAAGGCACGTGATTGTAAAGCTATTTCACAAATATTGAATTTCAATCCTGAGCTAGAGTTCTCAGGCCTAGACTAGTCATCTACGAGGGAAACCAGGTTAAAAATTGCTGTATCTGCGTATGCTCTCTGATCTTCATTTACTTTCCGTACTTATACTCTGATTAATCATTTGCCAGTTGGGATTGAATAAAGTTAATTTTTTAATTGTTCATTATTGACACAAGTACTCTATTCACCCCCTATAGAGTTGCCTACATGTACTTCAATTGGTATCAGAGCCCTATTCTCTTGATACAGGATTTAGATCCTAGAGTTGATCCATGGCAACCACATAACCCATCTCTACCAACTATGGTGAGGTTCAATCCACAAATAGGCCACCCCTATTTGATGGAACCAACTACACTTATTGGAAGACTAGAATGAGTTTTTATTTTAAGTCTCTAGACTTTGACCTGTGGACTGTAGTCACTGATGGCTACAAAAAACCTTCCAAAATAACTGTCAAGGGGAGTCTCGTCGAGAAATCCTACGACAAGTATACTGATCAGGAGAAGAAACAGGTAAGTCTAGATGCTAGGGCTATTAATGCTCTCTTCTGTGCCATAGACAGGACTGAATTCAACAGGGTCTCCACATGTACCATCTCGTACGAAGTATAGAAGCTTTTGGAGGTGACTCATGAAGGGACCACACAAGTCAAAGAATCAAAAGTCAGTCGTCTGATACAGGAGTACGAGGCTTTCAAGATGAAGCCAAATGAGACGATCACCCAAATGTTCACCAGATTTCTCGACATCGTCAACCTGCTATCTTCCCTTGAAAAAGATTATTCCAACCATGAGAAGATACGTAAAGTGCTACGAGGATTGCCGAAGGTCTGGAACCCCAAATTCATGGCGATCATCGAAGGCAATGATCTTACGGTCATGTCACTAGAAACGTTGATGGGCAAGCTGATGACGCATGAGCTCGATCTAAAAGATTTCAAAAAAATAGCTCCAAAAGAGAAGGAGATTGCATTGAGAGCTCATCGCTGAAGAACCAGCTCAGAAGACACTGATGACGATGACTCCGAAGGTGACGATCAAGCTCTCTTAGTTCGAAACTTCAAAAAGTTTCTATGCTTCAATAAAAGAAAGAGACGGTGAGGAAGAACCCACCTGCCTCGGATGCAAGAAGACGGGACATGTCAAGAAAGATTGTCCCTTAGCAAAGAAAGGAAGCAGATATGAGAAGCCGTACAAGAAGCCAACTATAAGAAAGTATGCCAACACTAGCATCTGGTATGAAAGCGAGGGTAGTGATTCAGACGAGGAAGAGGACTCTCCGTAAAACACGGCTAACGTCTATCTAATGGCGACTTCAGATAAGGTAAAAGATTCATTTGATAATTTCTCATTTGATGAACTTGGTGATGCTTTTAGTGATCTACTTGAAGATCACAAAAAGGTCCTCAATAAATATAAACATGCAAATGATAAGATAAAGGACTATGAAATCGAGATCCATAGACTTTCATGTTTACTAGGAAATGTTAGAAACACTACACCCACAGAAAATACTGAAGAGGTATCCAAGCTTAAATTAAGCTTACACGATGCCGAATCAATCATTGAGAAACAAACACTTGATATCACGGCTTTAAACAACGAACTTGCTGAAGAGAAAAATAAGTTCAAAATTGCTACAGGTAGAATACACGGTCTTACCACTAAATATGATAAGTTAAATGCTGTCTCTAAGAAATTGGAGATTAAACTGGGCAAGCAGGTTATTCAACCCCAAGTTCAGTCTCATAGTCACAACACTACACAAGAAAGCATGTCATCACAAGAACACTCATTCACATGCTACACAAAATCATGCTTTTATGTACACCTATTCACATGCAGCACGTAAAACACATACACGTAAACACCATCATCATCCTGCTGTACTCAATCGTTATCATCATTATGCTGCTACACATAGTCACTATAATCACTCTACTAGCTATCATCACCCTACTTATAGACATCACTATCAACATGCTCCTAGCATAAACATGCATGCTAGATGTACATATTGTAGCCTACAAGGACACATTTCTCCACAATGTAGAATTAGAAGATTAGTTGATAAAAATATATATGCATGGGTACCAAAGTCTAACCTCTCAGGACCCACAAGAATCTGGGTACCAAAGGTCACATCTACTCGTGGTGTAGGTGGACCTTCCCTCTTCAACTAGAAGCAAGTAGATTCTCGATAGTGGGTGCTCGCGACATATGACTGGAAATACAAATCTATTCGCAACACTATCGATGAAAAAGGAAGGATACGTTTCCTTCGGCAATAACCTTAAAGGCTATATCATAGGTAACGGTACAATTGGTTATCCTCCTTCTGCCGTCATTAACGATATCTGTTTAGTGAACGAGTTAAAGCATAACTTGCTCAGCATTAGTCATCTTGCTGATCATGGTTATGATATTAAGTTGGGGAAAACTAAATATTTTATCTATAATAGATCAATTGGAGACATCGCCTTTAAGGAAATAAGGGAAGATAAAATTTACATTTTCTATCTAGTGATACTAACAGTACAGGAAGATGCCTTTACGCTCACAAAGACGAAAAGCTCCTATGGCATCAGCGTCTTGGTTATGCCAACATGGATACTATATCCAGACTATCCACCAAGAAGCTAGTCAGAGGACTGCCGGATATCACATTCAAGAAAGACATGGTATGTGCCGAACGTGAAAAGAATAAGCTACCAAATCTTCCTTTAAATCCATAAACACTGTAAGTACTACCCGACTATTGCAATTACTTCATATGGACTTATTTGGTCCTAGTAGAGTAGCCAGTCTTGGCGGAAAACTCTAAGCTTTTGTCATTGCAGATAATTTTTTAAGATTTACTTGGGTTTTCTTTCTTACAAATAAAAGTGATACAATTTCTGTTTTCAAAGTATTTTCTAAAAAGGTCCAAAACGAAAAAGGCTACATGATTACTCGTATCCGAAGTGATCATGGTGGCGAATTCGAAAATTCTGATTTTGAAAAGTTTTATGATTCAAATGGTTTTAGTCATGAATTTTCGTGTCCAAGAACTCCTCAACAAAATGGTGTTGTGGAGCGGAAGAATAGAACTCTTGGCGATATGGCTAGAGTTATGCTAAATCAATTCTCTCTTCCGAAATACTTTTGGTCAGAAGTTGTCAGCACAACGTGCCATATTTTGAATAGGGTGTTTATTCGACCTATTTCGAAGAAGACACCCTATGAGCTTTAGTTTGGTAGGACTCCTAATGTTTCTTACTTTAGAGTGTTCAGTTCGCTGCTTTATCCTGAATACCAAAGACAACTTAGGCAAATTTGATGCCAAAGCTGACGAAGGTATTTTTCTTGGCTATGCGGCCAAGAGTAAGGGATATAGAGTGTTCAACAAACGCTCCATGATTGTTGTAGAGTTTACTAATGTAATCTTTGATGAGGATAATAGTACAGCTGTCATTCCCGACGACGATGATGAACCATCAACTTCTACACCTATAAATATAACGTCTGAAACCAGCTCTCTGAAAGAATTACCAAAGAAGTTTCACTTCACTCCCTCTCATCCAAAGGACTTGGTAATAGGTGAAATATCAAAAGGGGTAACTACTCGATCTTCTGTAAGAGACACTATAGCTAGCACTGCATTCATTTCTCAAATAGAACCTAAAAGTGTTTTAGAAGCTTTTAATGATGAATTTTGGATTTTTGCAATGCAAGAAGAACTTAACCAATTTGAAAGAAGCCAAGTTTGGGAACTTGTTCCTAAACCTACTGGTCACTCAATAATTGGCACTAAATGGGTTTTTTCGTAACAAAGTGAACGAGGACGGTTCAGTCACTCGCAACAAAGCTCGTCTCGTAGCCCAAGGATACAACCAAGAGGAGGGCATCGACTATGATGAGACGTATGCTCCTGTTGCCCGACTTGAATCCATTCGGATGCTTTGCACATTTGTGAATTTTCAAAACTTTAAACTTTTCCAAATGGATGTGAAAAGTGCTTTTCTAAACGGTTTTATCAAAGAAGAGGTTTTTGTCAAACAACCACCTGGTTTCAAAAATCACAAATTTCTCGACCACATTTTTAAACTTAGGAAAGCTCTCTATGGCCTCAGACAAGCTCCTCGAGCTTGGTATGATTGTCTTAGTACTTTCTTACTTGATAAAGGTTTTTCAAAAGGGAAAGTCGACACTACACGGTTTATAAAATCTCTTGATGACACAATTCTTTTAGTACAAATATATGTTGATGATATTATTTTTGGGTCTACTAATGAGGGTCTATGCAAGGAATTTGCCAAGTATATACAGAACGAGTTCGAGATGAGCATGATGGGGGAGCTCAACTACTTCCTTAGACTGCAAATCAAACAACTCTCGCAAGACGTATTCATCAGTCAGTCGAAATATGTAAAGGACATACCAAAAAAGTTTGAGCTTGGCAGCATCAAACCGATCAGCACCCCTATGGCTACTACCACAAAGCTGGAACCTGATGGAAGCGACAAACTGGTCGATCAACGTAAGTATCGAGGTATGATTGATAGTTTATTATACTTAACTGCTAGTCTTCCCGACATTATGTTCAGTGTTTGCTTATGTGCTAGATACGAAGCCAATCCTAAGGAATCATACATGACCACAGTTAAGCGTATCTTTATATACCTTAAAGAAACTATTACGGTAGGCTTGTGGTATCCCAAAACCACTTTCTTTGACTTAATCGGATATTTCAATGCTGATTTTACGGGATGCAAAGTCGACCGTAAGAGTACCAGTGACACGTGTCATTTGCTAGGAAAGGTGTTAGTCTCATGGTTTAGCAAGAAGCAGAACTCTGTCGTACTATCTACAACAGAAGCTGAATACATCGCAGCTGGTCGTTGTTGTGCACAGATTCTGTGGATGAAGCAAACCCTTGAAGACTACAACTTATGTTTCAAGCACATACCTATTTTCTGTGATAACACTAGTTCCATTAATCTGATCAAGAACCAGTTTGTCACTCACGCACTAAACACATAGAGATTAGACATCATTTTGCGTGATCATCAACAACAAGGCACGATTAATTTAGAATTCATAGACACTGAACATCAGCTAGCAGACTTCTTTACCAAACCACTGGCCGAAGAGTGCTTCAACTTTCTTTGTCGTGAGTTAGAAATTTTGGATGAAACGATCATAAAATAAATTAGCCTGCGTAAATAACGATTATGACATATATCTTTATGGTGACTTTGCTATGGGTACAAGCCGAAAGGGTCCTTCTGACAATAAGGCGTAAAAGCCTAAGCGACACGGTGCACTAGTCTTCAGACTACCGCTAGCTGGGATCCGGCCCCTATAACTACCCCATGGCAGTTTTATCGTAATGATCGCTGTCTTAAATCATTATTTATTATATAGTTTAATTACGTTTATGACTTATTTAATTCCAACTTTCAAATTTTATTCATTTTCCATCAAAACTTAGCCATTTTTCAAAATTTCCAGTGTTCTGTGCACATGGAGGCAGAGTTCGGGCCGAACTCTGCCCCAGCAAGTCGGGTTAAATCCTGACCGTCGGATCAAAAAAATGGGTGGCTGAGAATCAAAGAAGGTTCTGTGAACATGGACACAGAGTTCGGGCCGAACTCTGTGTCCATGTTCACAGAACCTTCTTTGATTCTCAGCCACCCATTTTTTTGATCCGATGGTCAGGATTTAACCCGACTTGCTGCCCCTAAACCTCTTAAACCCGAGAGCAAACCCTGTCTCCTCACTTTGTTCTTCTTCCACCTTCCTCCAAACATAATTTTCTCAAACACTAACCCTAGAAACTCCACTTTTAGGGCTCTTTTTCTTCCCAAACTCAAGATCTAAAGCTTTTAGGGGGATCTCTTCCATCTTTTCTCCATTGGGTGAGGTGTAATTTCATATTCTTTTCTATTTCCTTTTCAAACTTTAAAATTCTCCATGGCTCCAAGACTCTTTGGTCGAGGCAAGAGAAGAAGGAGTGATGGTGCATCATTTTTCTATCCTCCTCCTCCTCCTCCTCTTGCTCCTCCAATCCATCCTCTTTTTAATCCACCACCACCACAAGACCCCAACACCTTCAATTTACAAATTTTTATATCATTGGAGGCTTCCAATGAATGGTTTGCCGATTTTCGTTCACGAAGTGTGTATGCGGGTCATCCGAGTAATTTTACTATCTTTTTGGCTTATGATTAATTGTTCCATGATCTGTGTTTAGATGAGTTAGTAACTACCTCATCTATAGTCTATTTGAATACAATCCAAATGTTCTATTATAACCTAAATTTTGATGACACACGGATCTACTCCCGTGTCGTCGGTATCAACATTTCTTTTGATGACTTTGAGCTTGCGGAATATCTTGAGATTTTTATGAACTTCATCGAATTATTTTCTCCACGATCTTGCCCAAAGCGGGATCGACCGATGAAGTATCCTATCTTGAGATTTCTGCTCTTTACCATCTCCACTTCTATGTCCCATTCAACTTTCCGCGCACGATGATGGACTGGATGATTCGTGCACGGACGAGACCCCGATCATTGGTCTACGCCCTGTATTTGTCGATTATCTTTCGTGCGATCCATATTCCACTTGATAAATATCAGTTCCTTCCTGCCCCTGCCTATTTGTCTAAGGCACGGAGGCTTTTAGCAGCTATTGAGTCCCCTGCTGAGTCTGAGCACTCCGAGTCTGATGCTCAGGCTGATCCTCCTGCTCTTGGCCAACCTGAGCCCGAGCCACCTGCTACCCTTGAGTCTATTCAGACTATGCTGAGAGATCATTTCTGCTTGAAGGACGATCGTTGGATTCAGATAGATTATCGTACTACCTTACAGATGACGGCCATCAGCCACACCCTGTACGACATCCAGTACTCCCTGGCTACTTATCCTACAGTATCTTAACCCATGGTACGGGACCCTTCTTGTGAAGGTTAACGTGTCACGACCCGCACCCGTTTTTTTTTCCGGATACGAGACGTGTCCAAGCCAGCCTACACCGCAGTGTCGGCGGTAGAACGCGGTATAGCCACAATGCTCAAAATCATAAATGCTCATTCACAAAACTAATTTATTTTATAATATTCACAAGTTCTACATTTACAAAAAATATAAACTTTTACAAATATTGAAAAGATTACAACTCATCTATCTAGCTAGTCTCTAGGTTTTCGTCTGCAAGTTCACCCGTAACTCCCAACGCTAAGTGAATCCACAGCTAACCTGAAAAATATTGGTTTCCAGTCAGGAATGGAACAAGTACAATTCACTGAATGCAGTCCAATAAATGAAAATGACTATACAACAGAGGTTAGACATTAATTATATGTTTTGAAAATAAATAGAAAAGATGCGAGAAAAGACAGGAAAATAGCAATTAAATAAACTAAAATATATTCCCAACTGTTAGAAATACCTTTGATATGTGATCGGTCTCGGACACTACACCGCACGGTCTACGAGGTCTACTTGCATGAAAAATAAGCACTGTCTACGAGGTCTACTTGCATGAAAAATAAGTACTGTCTACGAGGTCTACTTGCATGAAAAATAAGCACTGTCTACGAGGTCTACTTGCAGAAAAATAAACACTGTCTATGAGGTCTACTTGCAGAAAAATAAGCACTGTCTACGAGGTCTACTTGCAGAAAAATAAGCACTGTCTATGGTCGGATCACATATCTTTGGTATTTCCTATTCCCGACTCAATGTTTTATGATAAAATAAAATTCACATAATTAATGACCAATCAATGAGATATAGTGAAATTCAATATTGCAAATAGACAACAAACTGTACTCGCCTGAGGTCCTGTGCTGGTGAAAATGATAATACCATTGCGTCCATAATAGTTCACCTGGCTAGGGTCGATGTGCAAAAGTCCGAAAAAAAACAGAGAACCTGTGGTTTGTCATGGACCATAAATAATCTATTCTGAGAAGGTTTGATTTAAGAACAAATGTTTAAAATATATTTTGTAAGATATTAAGAAATGTCTAAATATTGTTTTTGAGAAAGATAAAGTTTATACTTATATAACCCTTTAGAGAAAATATGCTCGTAGGCAATAATCTATTTATTATAAGAAATAGTTTTAATATATACAAACCCGTATTAATTTATTTAACCTACATCTTATTCCATAAATGCTTATTTAAATATAATTGAAAACTAATCGAAAATATAAAACAAAATTTGGTATATATATGAGATAAGATTTTAATTCGATAAATAATAATAAAGTAATATTTTAGGTTTTCTAAATCCATTTGAAAACAATAAAGGACCCTAGCCTGATAATATATATTTTTATTAGCCAAACTATTTAGATAAATAATAAAGATTCCCGGAAATTATTTTAGGGCTAAAAAAACATAATTTGTCAAATATATAATTTTTGATCAAAACTATATTTTAAAAAATGTTACAAAATACTATAAGTACATTTATCTAGGATTTTTAAATCTAATTTGAAACTGTAGTTGCAGGGCCAAGCCCAAAGCTATATTTCCACAAATATAATTTTTAGAAAATATTTAATATGTATAATTAATAAAACAGTATACCTACATAATCCTAAGAGTAATATACTACTTATTATACTTGTCTATATACTATTACACATATATACATAATAACATAAATGTATATACAATATTAAATACTCTACTACAAACTAATAAAATAAAAGTAAAAGTAAAATAAAACAAAGTGGACTGTTGCCTATCCACTCCTCCTAGTTCTACGAGAGGGGAACAAAATAAAAGTAATAACCTAAAGTAGAGAGATTGAGAAACAGGAGAAAGGAAGAGAAGGAGTTGGTAGAGGAGCTCTCATCGGGAGAGGGAAGTCGAAGATGACTGCTCATGGTGGCAGGGAACTCCGACACTCCTCGACTGCTCGTGGAGGCATCGGAAAGCGCGCGAGAGGCGGCGACTGGTCGGAACGGCGGAGCGAGAGCGCGTCAGAACAGAGGTCACCGAGAGCGAGGACTCCGGCGCTTGGGTAGCGCTGGACGTGGTTGATGGCTCACAGGCGCGTCCAGACAGCGGAGGAGCATCACTCGAGGGTGACCCGGCTGCAGGACGGGAAAGCTCAACGGATCTGGCCCCGACGGTCGATTGTGCTGGATCTGGGCGACTGCGACGACACCGAGATCTAACAGCGGGCGTGGCGGAGCGGACACTCGACGACGGCGGACGGTCACCGGTGGCCACGGTGGCTGTGTCAGCAGAGGTACGACCGGACGCGGGAGACGGTCACCGCGGAGGATAGGGTGACTGTAGGTCCTAAAAAATCAAGTTGCATCAATCAACAAAGTCAAAAATTCAAGATATTTATCATTTTGATGAGTTGCGCAGACAACAGATTGCACAGAAATTACTTTGCGCAGGTTGGTTTGCGCATGTTCCCAACTGCGCAGGCTGACGTGGCAGAAGTCATCATTGACTGAATCAAATCAGATCTTCCTGACAGCTGACAACACGAATAACGAGGAGGCCGTTCGTTTTTGACGCCGCACAGTGCTCGAGGGCGGCTGACAGGTGGCAGCGCAATTCGTGGTTGCGCAAACCATTCATGCGCAATCCGTGGTTGCGCAAACCATTTCTGCGCAGTTCACTTTGCGTATTCTACCAACATAACTGACAAATTACATATGGCATTCATGCCATCAATTGCTCATTACGTGGCAACTATCTATGCACGATCATGCGCATTTCAATCAAATGATGCCATGTGTCCCAGATAGTTGGCCCACGATCCAATAACTGCCTGTGCAATCCAATGCTGCGCAAATCAGTTGCTGCGCAAATCAGCTTGCGCAGTCCAAAATAACTGAAAGTTAGTTATTTTCAGAACGCTATAAATAGAGTTTCAAGTCTTCATTTCAAGGGGATCAAGATCAGAGATCAGAAATCAGAGAGTTCAGGAGTTCTTGCCAAAGTGCTGCTGCATTCTTCCGAGACTTTTGTCTTCAACTTCAGAGGCTTTTGCCTTCAATTTTCAGAGTTGTTTTCAACTTCAAAGGCTTCGTCTTCAAAGTTCACATCGTCCAAGGGATAAAGCAATCGTCATCAAGATTGGATTCCTATAGTTGTAATTTTCCCAGAATTCTTGTAATCTTTATTACAGTTTGTATCAATAAAGTTTTATACTTTTGTTTTTGCAAACAAAATGGCGACTCTGCTGGGGACAACTTTCTCCTCCGACGAGGAAGTAGCAACTCAATGTGACATAGCGTCTATCGGGAAGACGCAGAAGACGCTGGTTGTTAAGGTCAACCAGACAGCCTATGAGGCGATGCTCAACTCCAAGACTACTCCCCGTACTGTAGCCACTTCTGCCAAGAGCAAAGTGCGCTCAGTTTGGGTCTCCAAGTCTGCACAATCTGGCATTTTTGCTACCATGGATGCTGTACCAACTGTTGCACAATCTGCTAGTCAGACTGCTGCACAAATTGCTGTGCCAACTGTTGTACAGTCTGTCTCAGCAACTGCTGCACAATCTGTTGCAGTCAAGGCTGCGCAATCTGTTACAACTGTTGCACAGGCTACTTCATATGCTGCCTTGTCGAAACAGAAGACTCCTATGACTCTGGCGCAATTGGCAGTGGCTTTTCCTGCGCAAAATAGCACTCCAGTAACCAAAGTGCATCCCAAGCATTCTAAGACAAGAACTCCTGATGTACTTCCTACCAAAGCTTCTAATGCACAAATGACTAGTGCACCTTCCACCCACGCGCAAACCAAGTCTGCGCAATCCAAGAAAAACAGCCTTTTGGCTAAATTCCCTTCTTCTCACAATAAAAGAAGAGATTCTACTCCTCTTCCCAAACACCTTATTGCCTCTGCGCAATCCACTGAGGGTAGTCCTTTGACTATTCCTCCTTCTCTTCAAAGCAAAGGAAAAGGTCCATTGGTCTTTTCTCAAACTTTCTTGTCTCATGACTTGGAAAATAACAGAGGGAAACGCTCTTTAGCTAACCCTTCATCTCAAAACAAAGGAAAAGGCCCTTTGGTCTTTTCTCAGTCTTCTTCAGTCTTTACTGAAGAAGATCCATCTCAATGTGTCTCGGCACCAATCAGTTCGAAAACTCTGGCGAACAAGGATTCTTCTTTCCTTTATAACAAGAGTACTTGTACTAATCAAAGAGGTATTCTGCCTACTCCGATAGCAGAATTCCAGGACCTCCCGACTCTCCAAATTTGTCATTCCAGATAGGAAAAACTGTTAGTGTCTCAAACAGAAACTCCTGGGGGTGAATTTGCTGACCTCAGAACTTATCTTAATCGACCCACTTTGGTAAAACGCAAACAGCCAATGCCGAAGGTCAAACATCCTCAGAAACAAATCTCCAAGGTCAAAAATCCTGACACTTATGCCAATGAAGTGAGTACTTCCCTGTATACTCAAGGGACTAAACATTTGAAGAATCGGAATCATGTTCCAAATGTTATCAAAGAACAGATCCCTCGGAACTTTCCTCGTCCTGTTGTAGATCTTCGAGAACATCTAAGACAAAAACAGGATAATGTCTCAATATCTTCATCTCAACCATCTGATCATCACTGTAATCATAAAGTCATCATCCAATGCTGTTGTCAAACGACAAAACGATCTGTCTTTGATCGTTTAACTTTTGCTAAATCTGAACCTATGTCAGAAGAAGACGAAGTTTTGTATGCTTCTGTTAACATGACTTCCCGAGACACTGGGGGTACAAGATGCTCTAAGCATGGTAGAATCTGCAAGCCAAGCCAGCGGTATTTGGAATTACTTCAAGAATCTTCTGAAGGAGTATTTTAACATACCCGTTCTCGAAGCCGAGATACAATCGGTCAAAGGAATCTTCCTCAAAACCCTTCAAGTCATCTTCCTGTTTTCCAGTCAGGAGATGATTCGTTTTCTGGTTATGATGCATACAGTGAAAGTTCTGAACAAACAGTATCTTCTACTGTGCCAAGAGAAGTGATGGATTATGTTGTCACCGATGATCCAGATGCTTCAACCTCCGCAAATCAAGAACAGCGAATTGCTGCACTCGAAGACAAATTAAAAACCATGGCTGAGATGGTTGCTAGTATGCATTCTATCATTGTAGCACAGCATGTTACACCACCAACTGCACCTATTACTAGTCCAGAGATCATAGCATCTTCAATACCTGCCAATACTGGGCTGGGGGTAGTGCCTCCCCAAATGCCTCATGTACAAGTGCAAGTACAAACTACGCCTAGCCATTCAGGAGCTGGGGGTAGTGCTTACAACGCTGTTCCTCCTCCTACCACTACAACTCAACCTGCTTCTTCTTCTTCATCAGAAGACGCCAATGAAGCTGTCAAACTCTTACGAACCCAGTTTGAAGCATTTAAAGAGAAAGACAATCTACAAAGGTTAGGGATTAAACAACCCTATCCGGTTGAATGGAAGGACGTCCCGTTTCCCCCAAAGTACAAAATCCCTACAATCTCTCTGTTCGATGGCAGTACTTCCCCGAGTCAATTCATCAATCATTTTAAGGTAATGACTGTTCAACTTCAGCCAAATGACGCTCTTCTTACCAGAGTGTTCGTCGGTTGTTTAGCCGGCGTAGCATACGACTGGTACAGAAGTTTGCCCGATGGTTGCATCACATCCTTTTCAGGTCTCAAACAAATCTTTCTGGAACGGTTCTATGAAGGATTTAATGATATGACTATGTCAGCTCTCAACAAAATCAAACAAAAAACATAATGAAACTGCTGAGAGCTTTATTGAACGGTTCCGCCGTGAAGCTTTGAAAATGCCTCCAGGGACTCCAGCTGCTGTCACTATTGATACTTGTAAGGCGAATCTTTTACCTATTATCAGTATGTGGACGGGATCAACCCAATTTCAAGATTGGCCCTCATTCATCGTCAACGCCAAAGCTGCTGAAGTAAGTGCCGACAAGTTCAAATAATTGGGGGTACAAATGTCTAACCCTGATCGCGATGAGCATCATAATTCAGGTGG
This sequence comes from Iris pallida, assembly GCA_029216955.1. Classification (NCBI taxonomy): domain Eukaryota; kingdom Viridiplantae; phylum Streptophyta; class Magnoliopsida; order Asparagales; family Iridaceae; genus Iris; species Iris pallida. The sequence continues at coordinate 14,331,143 of JANAVB010004797.1, forward strand.
TGGCAATCGCCAGAACAATCGCAAAGCGAAAGAGACTTTAAACATTAACTTGAACAAAAATAAAGAATCTTTGGCTGTCAATGTGGCCCCACCTACATCTACTCCTACTCCTTCTGCACCTCCACCGAGGGAACCTCGTCCGAAGGTAGAATATTCCTTTGACGAAAATGACACATCAAGTATCTTTGAGTGTTTACTTAAAAGCAACAAAATTTAACTCCCTGATCCAAAGAAACCTGATGAAGTCAATAAGACTGATCATCCCAAGTATTGTGTCTATCACCGATTCATTGGACATCCTACTCGAGCATGCTATGTGCTCAAAGGTAAGATTCAAGAGCTTGTCAATGCAGGTGTAGTCACTTTGCAACAAGATGAGAAGACTGTTACTGCAAATATGGTTTCAGTCCAATTTGGAGATTTCCCTCCGCAGATGATACAGCATGGTGTCATTCCAATTTCTAAAGCAACCCTTGAGATTGAGAATCTCCCGCTTCCATCCAATGAAGGTATTATTCCCTTGTCTCTTGACAACGGTGAAATTATGTGGATCCATCCTGATCTTGCTCCAGAATTTGAGATATCTTCCAAGAAGAAAACTCGTTCTAAAGGCAAAACCAAGATTTGCAACATGGTATCTTTTGATCCCATTGTTGACGAAGAGATTCTGTTAGGCACCAGATCAGGGAAAGCTTATTTGAAAGATCATTCTGAAGGTCAAAGGGATCCTGCTTCTTCTTCCGAACCTACTCCGGCACAACCCGCATCTGCTGAAGAGGTCCCTTCTACATCTTCACCAGTTGTAGTATCAATTCCTCCTAAGCCAACAACGGCTGACAAAGGCAAGCAACAAGTTCGATTTGACAAACCTCTAAAGAAGTCATCTCCTACTGGGCTTGAGAAGCCTTACAACTTTGATATATTGGCTCAATTAGCCAATGCACCAGCTAGGCTGTCAATCTTTGAACTCTTGCGTCTTTCTAAAGAGACACGAGAAACTCTAAGTGAAGCTCTGATGCAGGCTGAAACTTGCTTAACTCTTCTCAAGAAGCCAGAATCAGAATCAGTCTCTTGTCATCACAGTCATAGTATCTTGGAACTGATCCCAAATATTACCTTCACTCAGGATGATATGCTAATGGAAGATAATAGACATGATCGTCCTCTTTACTATACAGGATATGTAGATTCAATGAAGGTTGATCGTATCTTGATAGATCCAGGATCTGCACTTAGTATCATGCCAAAGACAATGCTAGATGTATTGAAGATACCAGTGCATAGTCTTTCAACCACGATCACTACTATTCTGGGATTTAACCAAGGAAAGAGTGAACCTTTGGGCAAGATCCGCCTAAAACTCCAAATAGGCAATCTTCGCACAAAGGTAACCTTTTATATCATTGACAATCATGGTTGTTCTTACAATGCTCTCCTGGGAAGGCCATTCCTACATGAACACAATGTCGTTCCATCAACTCTTCATCAATGCTTTAAATACGTTGATGACAAAGGACAAGTTCACAAGGAAGTTGCGGACCTTTATCCTTTCAAGGGTGTTGAAGCTTATTGCAACGATGCTCGTATGTACAAGGATGAATTTATGAAGGTGGTATTGGCTATGGATACTGAAGAAGATCAAAAAGCAGTACCTCAAGACACTCTCATCATACCTGTTAAAGGGCGAGTTTCTCATCCTCAATCTTCCAAGCCACTGGTTATTCATTTACCAGTTCAAAAGAAATCAGTTGATGCTGATGAAAATCAAAGGGAGCTCACCTCTTCTGAGCCACTTGTTATCGACTTACGTCGTAACAAAGACAAAAAGCAGCTCATTCCTTCTGAGCCACTTGTTGTTGATCTAAATCGCAACAAGGAAAAAGGGAGCTCACCTCTTCTGAGCCACTTGTTATCGATCTTCGTCGTAACAAGCCTCCTCCACGTTCTTCTTCTCCCCCTCTTGTAATCAATTTGACCAAACCTGCTAAGGTTAAAGGTCCTGTTGTAAATACTGATGTACAAATCAATGAAAAAGTACCTACTTTTCAGTATATTGATGTTATTTATTATACTAAAAGTTATTTGGATATGTTAGATAGCTTCCAATCAATTACACTGGGAGTCGTACAATCTCTTCAGACAGAAGTCTCGCTTGAAGATCCAGATGATTCTTACCGTATTCACCCTTCTTTGAAGAAAGGTGAAAGTCCAGCATTTTTATATAAAAGACCGAAAACAAAGATTGACTATACGGATGATAGCAAAGTTAACGATACGGGACGTCTCCAGTTCCATCGTTATAGTCAACAATCAAAAGACATCCTTTGAAAGATGGGTTACGACTTCAAGAGCGGCCTTAACTATGGTAAAGGTAGACGAACTCCCATTCGTACAACAGTTCCAAACGAAAAATCACAAATGTATTATGACAGGACCAAGAAAGGTCTCGGATATACTTCTCCTCCACTGTTATCCCCAGCAGCTTCTGAATCAGATAGTGAAGAACGTTCTAATTCTTCTGATTCCAGATCATGGGATTCCGATACCAGCATCGGTGAAGTCCATCGTATAATCGTATTTTCTAACATGGTCTCCGTTGAACTACTAGAAAGCTGTGATGAAGATGTTGAAGAAAGTCCGGAAACAGATCCTTGGGCTCAACATATGGATAACCAATGGGTACTTCGTTTTGAACAACGTGAACCTCCTACTGAAGATCAACTAATTCAAATTGATGTAGGGGAAAGAGAGTCACCTCGGCCAATCTTTATTAGTAAGAATCTTCCAGAAGCAGATAAGCAAGAGTTGATTCTTCTCATTAAAGAATATATTGACGTCTTTGCTTGGAGTTACGAAGACATGCCAGGTTTAGATCCCAAGATTGCTACTCACAAACTGAACATTCTTCCTAATGCTAAACCGGTCAAACAGCAACAAAGACGATTTAAGCCTGAAATGATGGACGCAATTGATGATGAAGTCAAGAAGCTCATCGCTTGTGGCCTTATTCGAGAAGAGCATCATCCTGATTGGGTAGCCAATGTCGTCCCAGTTCTGAAGAAAACTGGAAAAGTTCGAGTCTGCATCGATTTCCAAGATCTCAATGAAGCATGTCCGAAAGATGAATTTCCTCTTCCTATCACAGACGTCATGATTGACAATACTTGTGGGTTCGAAAGAATATCTTTTATGGATGGATTTTCCGGATATAATCAGATCAAAATGCATCCAGAAGATGAAAAGCATACATCTTTCCGCACTCCTCGAGGAGTCTATTGTTATACAGTGATGCCATTTGGTCTCAAGAACGCTGGTACAACATAACAACGGGCTATGAATACTATTTTCAGAGAACATCTTCGTAAAACAGTCGAATGCTACGTTGACGATATTGCTGTCAAAAGTCGTCTAAAAGAAGATCACATCCAAGATTTGAGAACAATATTTAATCTCATGCGTCAACATCAGCTCAAGATGAATCCCACCAAGTCATTCTTGGGTGTCTCTAGTGGTAAATTTCTCGGCTTCGTCATTACCTCTAAGGGTATACACGTGGATCCCGAGAAGATCAAAGCCATCCAAGAGATGCGTCCTCCACGCAACCTAAAAGAGCTACGAGGATTCCAAGGCCGACTTGCGTACATCAGGCGATTCATTTCGAACTTGTCTGGACGCTGCAGACCATTCACTCAACTAATGAAAAATGATGTATCTTTTGTTTGGACTGAAGAGTGTCAACGAGCATTCGACGATATCAAACAATATCTTATGAACCTACCAGTTTTGGTGCCACCTATCTCTGGCATTCCATTCTTGATGTATGTCCGTGCTATGGACCATTCATTGGGTGCTTTACTTGCCCAAAAGAACAAAGAAGGCCATGAACAAGCTATCTACTATCTTAGCCGAACTATGATTGGTGCTGAACACCGTTATAGTCCGGTCGAGAAAGAATGCCTGGCTCTCATGTTTGCTGTGCAAAAGACGAGGCATTATATCATTGGTCAAACTATTCATGTTATATCTCGAGTTAACCCTCTCCGGGTACTCATGAAGAAACCTAGTACACTTAATTCTCGGTTGGCTACATGGGCAATCCTGCTAGCTCAATATGACATGGTGTATGTTCCACAAAAGTCCGTCAAAGGTCAAGCGTTGGCAGACTTCCTAGCAGCTCATCCTGTGCCTGAGACATCTAAACTCTATGATGAAATTCCTGACGAGACATTAGAAGTCAACATGATCTCCGAAGAGTTTCCAACCTGGCATTTATTCTTTGATGGTGCATCAAGAATTGGACCAAATGGTGCTATAGTGGCAGGTGTTGGAGTTGTTCTCGTTTCTCCAGACGGATTAACTATCCAAAGAGCCTACTCTTTAGATGAACCTTGCTCCAATAATGTGGCAGAGTACAATGCCTTACTTGTCGGCCTTCAGCTAGCTAAACAACTGAATGTTGAATATCTGGAAGTTTATGGTGATTCTAAACTGGTTGTGAACCAGGTTAGAGGAACCTATGAAGTCCGTCATCAAGACCTGGTACCTTATCATGAAGCGGCAATCAATATAGCTACATCATTCAAAGCTTTCTTCATCGACTATGTTCGACGAGCTTGTAATACTGAAGCCGATGCTTTGGCCAATCTTGCAGCTGTCTTAGCCATCCCTATCAAAAGACATCAGGTGGTGGTTATTTCTAACCGAGAATTGTTCTGTATTGAAAATAATCGTAATATTGAATTTAGTAATCTTGCTGAAGTCAATGTTATTGATGACGATTGGAGAACTCCTTTTATCGATTTCGTAGTACATGACATACTCCCTGAAGATCCTAAGGAGGCTACAAGCGTTCGACGTCGATCTTTACGATTTTATTACAATCAAACCACCAAAACACTCTATCGGCGAACTTATGATGGACTTCTTCTACGCTGTTTAGCTGGTGATGAAGCCAAACAAGTGTTGCGTGAAGCTCATGATGGCGTCTGTGGAGCACATCAACCTGGTCCTAAATTACAGGATCGCATCCGACGTATGGGTTACTATTGGCCCTCTATGGTATCAGATGCCATTGAATATGCAAGGAAATGTCGTACTTGTCAAATCCATGCAGACTTCATTCATCAACCCTCGGAATTCTTACACCCGACTGCTGCTTCCTGGCCTTTTGAAGCTTGGGGTATGGACATCATAGGTCCTATTAATCCTCCTTCTTCTAGAGGACATCGGTTCATATTGGCGATAACCGATTACTTCTCCAAGTGGGCTGAAGCTATACCTCTGGCTGAAGTCAAGACTAGCAGTGTCATCAACTTCGTTAAACACCATGTCATCTATAGATTCGGTGTACCTCGAAGAATCATTCATGACAATGGACCTCAATTCATTAGTCAGAAGTTCACTAGATTCTGCGATGATCATCGGATTAACAATGTTGCTTCGACGGCCTACAATCCTGCTGCTAATGGTTTAGCTGAAGCCTTTAACAAAACTATTATTAAGCTCCTTAAGAAGTTTGTATCCACTAACAAACGGAATTGGAGCGAGAAACTTGGCGAATGTCTTTGGGCCTATCGAACTACAGTCCGTAATCCCACAGGTTTTACACCTTTCTCTTTGGTGTATGGCTGTGAAGCTGTCCTTCCTTTGGAGTTACGAATTCCTTCTTTAAGGATTGCTATTGCCAATGAGCTCACCACAGAAAATAATGATCTTCTTCGACTTCAAGAGTTAGAAGCATTGGATGAAAAGCGATTAATGGCTCAACAGCATATTGAGTTATACCAAGCCCGCATCTCAAAGACATTTAATCGTAAAGTGAAGGTCAGAGCCTTTCAGCAAGGAGAACTTGTTCTAACGGTCAGACGTCCTATGAATATGACTCATATGAGCAAAGGAAAATTCGATACGAAATGGGAAGGTCCCTATGTTGTGAGCAAAGTCTTCTCAAACGGAGCTTATCAACTTTCAGAACTTGATGGTCGAGTTGCTATGATGCCTATCAATGGCAAATTCTTAAAGAAGTATTATGTATAAATGTAAATAGTTGTAAATTATCAGACAGAATCAAGTTCATGAATAAAATTCAAATTTTATTATATGATAGTACATATTAAAGGTCACTATCATCTTTTTTTACATTGGGACGAGGGCCACTGCCGTCCTTCTCAAAATGCGATCAGCAAAAGAGCCAAAAACCTCCTTGCTGGATCCCACAAGAAACTACAGGCGGCCATCCTCATGGCTTCTTCTTTTAGTCTTTCCTGGTTCGAGCAGGAAGTCCAAAATGTCCCGTGGTGGCTGGGGTGCAGACGAACCTTCGATTGCTTCTGCTTCCTTTGGCTGAACTGGATCGGCAGGGTTCTTCAATATCCTTCTGAACCTTCGAGATAGTCTCAACCTTTTAGATGCTTCTCCAGAAGATTTTTTATGTTGAAGAGTAGAAGTATTCGTTCCTGTCTGATTTCTGCTAATATAGACAGAAGTTCCTCAATTAATGAAGCATTACATTCATCCACGACGGTTCATCCGTCATTAATACCTGACGGTTTCGTGTTAATTTATCACATTCGTCTGACGGTTCGTGTTCATTAAACACCTGACGGTCATCCGTTCATTTACTCATCCGACGGTTCGGTTCGTTAATATCTGACGGTTACTGTTCATCTATTTTGACAGTTAACCTGTTCATTTATTATCATTTGACGGTTAATTCGTTCATTTC